>JAHWFO010063141.1:0-13828 GCA_023313115.1 Rhysida immarginata
AGTCAGGGATTTTTTCAGGAATTTTTTCCCAGGGAATTTTACGAAATCGTTTTGCTAGACACCCTATCATTCCTAAACTTTTTTATAATTTTAATTTTGTATGTGTTATCCTATTGCATTTTTTTCGTCGCCCTCTTATTACCTCCTATTTGTCCTCCTTCCTGGCCTATCCCAACCGTCTTCAAATTCCTCTTCTACTTTTTCAGCCAATACCGTCTTACTGTTCCGTTTGCCAACTATATATAAAGGCGTCCTTTAGTACTTTTTTCGTACTTCTCTATGGCATGCCGGCGTGGGCGACTATCTGTAAAACCAGATGGAGTGAACTACAGTCATTCCAGAATGTTACTCTGAGGACCATTGCCCAGCTGGACAGAAGGACGGTGAAAAACCAATCCATCCACTTGGATTTAAACATGGCCTATATCGGAAAGTTTATATGGGACATCCTTTTGGTTATGATACATTAGATGAAGACTCACGACAATAAACTTGTGAATGGGATACTGAAGAACTCATTGAATATGAACTGGCATACGAAGTATCGTAAACCGATGCACGTTCTTGACATCAATTTTGAAGATATTAGCAACGTCTCTTTCCCGGACTACTGGAAGATGTGACTACTGGACTACTGTTTTTTATTTCGCTTGTATTTTGTTTCTGACAGTCGTCAATCTTATTTTCTTTTTTGTATAACATGGAATATCGCTTGGGCTGGTTAGGCTTCTTGACTACCTCAGTGTATTTCATTTGGAATTTATTCTGGTTAGATGAGCTTTGTGAAAGCGCTGCTTTCGTCCCATCCTAACAAATGTTTACTTCACTGTTCGATTGTCGATTGTCGACTTTTTTCATAACTTCAGGATAATTCTCTAATGTTCTAAATGCCTTTAGAAAATTATCCTTTTTGCTTTGATAAAGGATAGTCTCTATCTGAAACGTCAGCTTTTTATTTGATTTTATATTTCTAGTTTTATTTTGATTTTATTTATTATTTATTAATTATTTTGTTAATTATTATTTATTTTTCATTTTTATTTAATAACTATTACTTATTGTATTCCAGGGTTTTTGTGTCTCGTCCTTTTCTCTTATAAATATCCGTTCATTGTATCTCCCATAAAACGTGAATCATTAAAGCAAGCATTGTAGGTAACGAAAAAGAGTGCCTCTGGCATTAGAAATTACCTGATCTTCGTAGTCGAAGCAACAATGTAACCTTCACTGTTTCTATCTTGGAATTTTGCAGTCAGTATTTTTTCATTGTTGGGAACAAGATGAATACATTGTTGCTTGGCGGTTTCCTAGTGCCAACGCCTCCTCAAGATCAGGCCTGAGCGCGAAAACTTCAGACATTATTACATCATCATCCGTAGATACGTTTAATTGCATTTCAGGGCTTATTATTGGTAGTAATGCGATTAAACGTATCTTCGGATGATAGTGTAATAATGTATGACGTTTTTGCGCTCAGACCTTACCTTTAGGAGGCGTTGCTAGCACACTCTCTTGAGCGATTCGTTCGTTTAGCGTTATATCTCCACTATAACCTTGAACTCAATCAATTTGACCAGTTTAAAACCTTTCCAGGGTCAACGTGAATTACCATGCAAAATTTCATCAAGATTGGTCTAGCCATTTTGGAATGCATAGCGAACAGACAGACATACAGATAATTTTATAACAAGAATGATTTTACCGCCAAAGCGGATAAAACGAGCACATTTTCGTGCTACAGCACCGAGACATCATACATAGATACCTTGGATTAACCTTACATTTTAAAACACTTTAGAGAAAATATATAAATATGAAAACTGAATTGTAAATTACTATTTAAGTAAACTAACGTAATGAGAGAATTAAAGGGAACTAGCTTGAAGAACTGAAAGGTTAAATGGAGAGAATTCTTTATATATTTGAACAAATAAAAGTTCTTTAATTTGTAGGCATTCCTACATAATGTTAAACGAAGTGAGCCTCAATTGCTGAAGAAGCGTTCTGAGTAAGGGCCTATTATTTCTTCATATTCTATTACTAAAGCCATTGATCGTATTTCGACTATCAATAATTTTACCTTATATTCATTCATGACACATCATTCAAAGTTGTTTGATACATTACATGCCATATCTTAGCATTGAAAGTTCCAATAAACCATACAGGTTCCACTAAACCACGTACATTTGAAACAATTTGAATTATCATTAACTTTACGTTATATTCATCATTGCACATCATTTTAAGTTGTTTGATATATAACATACCATATCTTAGCATTGAAAGTTCCAATGAACCATGACGGCTCCACTAAACCAGGTGCCTTTGATACAATTTCGAGTATCATTAATTTTACGTTATATTCATTCATGACACGTCATTCCAAATTGTTTGATATATTACAGCAATATCTTAACACTGAAAGTTCCTATGAAAAATAATGTTTCCACTAAACCAGGTGCCTTTGAACCAGTTTCTACTATCATTAAATTTACGTAATATTCATACATAACACATCAATCCAAGTTGTTTGATATAAGGTATGAGTCAAAATGATAGCACCAGTATTGAAATTGAAGGAACAAAATTTTACTCGTACCCGGTGTGACTTCCCTGTCTTGAGATAAGCTTAAACACTCTCGTAGGCATTGTTGCAACAAGTTTGTGAAGCTGTTGACTGTTTATTTGATCCCAAGACAACAAAATTGTTTGCTTCAGTTCTGCAATGGATTGAAACTGCCTTCCATCCTTGTAGACCGCTCTTGCCAGGATTCCCTACAGGTTTTCCATCGGGTTAATGTCTGGGGAAAGTGATGGCCAATCCATGACACACACTCCATTCTGCAGGAACCATTCCCAGGTTCCTTTTGCTGTATGAATAGATGCGTTGTCCTGTTGATATATGAAGAACGGTCCACCCAGGTTTTCCGCAACAGGCAGAAAATGAACTCCTAGCAACTCCTGATAGTCCACAGCCTTCATTCTACCAGAGGGGAAAGCAAGGGTTGTTTTGCCACGAGAGCTAAATCCTGCCCATACCATCAAAGATCCACCCCCTTGTTGACGCTTTGAAAACAGCGACTCTTCTCTTCTGACAGCATGCCAGTAGTAGGACCAGCCATCCGGACCATCTAAGTTGAACTTCTTCTCATCACTCCAGATGACTGTGTCCCACTGTGTTCTCCAGGTCATGTGTTCACGAGCCCAGGCCACTCGTTTGGTCTTATGTTGTGGTTTCAGTGCAGGCATCACTTTCAGCTTTTTGTATGCAAGCCATGTACATGATTTCGCAGTTCGTACAATTGTGGACTGTGATACCTGAATTGCAGGATATGATGCAACAGATCGTGTGCTAGATTGAGAGTGCGCTAGCTCTTTCATGACAAATCTTTTTTGCCGTGTTGAAAGAGCAGGATGGCGCCCAGTTGGTTTTTTCGTCCCAAAAGTACTTTCTGAAATTGCTGACAACTTTATGGGAACGCTTGATTCGTCTGCCAATTTCTCTGAGAGAATGCCAGCTTTGTATAATTCTGTTATCTGTTCTCTTTCAAACTGTGTCAGTTGTTTACCACGACCCATTGTAAAATGTAGTGGAAATGAATTGTTTCACACGGAAATGAAAAATGATTTGGTTTTCATGTTTCTTATTATCATTTCTTACCTTGTATGCAAAATAGGTGCCACAGGTTGATATCATTAGGTAGAGGGGGGTTGGTGGTGCTATCAGTTTGACTCAGTTTACAAGTGGCAAATTTATGTTTTTATTGATTAAATTGATAATGTGATTTGCAATTTCCATGTTATAAAACTTCTGTTTACCAGTAGTGTCATACAAAAGAAAAAATAAATAAAAGATTATTATATATGTTTTATGTTTTGAGTACTTGGCGTATTCCTCTGTGGTGCTATCATTTTGACTCACACCTTATTACATGCCATTTTCTAACACTGAAAATTCCAATGAACCATATTGGTTCCACTAAACTAGGCGCCTTTGAACCAGTTTCGACTATCATGAATTTTACGTTATATTCTTTCACGACACATCATTCCAAGTTGTTTAATATATTGAATGTCATTTTCTACCATTGTAAGTTCTAATGAACCGTAATGGTTCCACTAAACCAGGTGCCTTTGAACCAGTTTCGGCTATCATTAATTTTACGTTATATTCATTCATGATACATCATTCCAATTTTTTGATATACAGGGTGTAAATTATCTCCTTCAAAAAACTACACTCCGATGTAGACGAAATTCAGACGATTAAAGTGACATAAGACGCTTGGAGTCGCAAATCGCAAGGAATGCCGTAAATTGAACCTCAAACAAAGCTGAATGGCGTGGCGCTGCGTAGCACGAGCCAAATTTGGGCGACTGTGTTTGCGCGGCGCGGCTCGGCGCGACCTGGCTGGTTCCCCCGCTCCCCACTACCTTATCCCGAAGAGGCTCGCCTTCAACTCCAACGTGACGTACTCTGCTCTCGCGCCGGAGTCAGTAGCTCCAGCAGCACCAACCTTGTTTAATACCGATAGCATTTATCGTGTTTTTCATCAAAAAGTATCGAGGAAATGAGCAAATACTGGTAGTTCAATAAGCTTTTGGCGTACCCTCTTATTGTGAACACAGTCGGCCAAATTTGGCTCGTTCTACGTAGCGCCACGCCATTCAGCTTAGTTTGAGGTTCAATTTATGGCGTTGCTTGGGATTTGCGACCCCAAATGTCTGATGTCACTTTAATCGCCTGAATTTCGTCTACATCGTAGTGTAGTTTTTTGGAAGGAGATAATTTACACCCAGTATAACATGCCATATCTTAGTATTGAAAGTTCCAATGAAACGCAATGTTTCTACTAAACCAAGTACCTTTGAACCAATTTCTACTACCATTAATTTTACGTAATATTCATTCATAACACATCCTTCCAAGTTGTTTGATATATCTAATATACTAATCGTTCAGTAAGGAGTCCATAGTGCTGTTTCTATCGACAAAATTGGTAGAGACTTTACAACACAACAGTTAGAGAGGAGGGGAGTTAGGAATGGGGTTCCCATTAAGTAGATTTCTTTCCGAAGTCTTCCTCCAGAACCTTGAACTCACCTTTGTCCCTCCCCTCCTCTCTAACTCCACCATTATTTCATACTTTCGATACGTTGATGATATCCTAATTATTTTTGATTCGCGTTTTACTTCACCCGTTGACATTGCTAACCTTTTCAACACTTTCTCACCCCACATCCAGTTCACCTTTGAAACCGAATCTAACCGCTCTCTTCCATACCTCGATATCCTCATCACTAATGACCCCTCCAACCACCGCTTTTCATTCTCTGTCTACCGTAAACCGACCACATCATCTAATTTAATCCATTGTTCCTCTTCACACCCGCCTCCCTCCGTTTCTTCATCGACCGTGCCCTCAAGTTACCCCTCAGTCCTTCTTCCTATGCCACCGAATTCCGAACTATACGCGCCCTCGAGTTAAAAAATGGCTACACAACTTCCACCTTCTCCCGGATTCTCCAACGAAGAAAACTTGCCCTCTCCAACCCTAAACCTTCTCACCCATCCCCATCCAAGAAAGGGGTGTCCTTGCGATTCATTAGCCCTCAATTTTACCGCCTCTCCGCCTTCCTCTCCTCATTCGGCCTCCAAGTTTCCTACCGCTCATCGACCCCATGCTTTCGCTCTCTTAATCCCCCCATCCAAACACACACCGACAATTTCTCCCGTTCCGGAGTTTATATTTGTGATAAATACTATATAGGCCTATCGACCCGCAATTTCAATAAACGATTCAAAGAACACATGGACTCCTATAAGAAACAAGATAATTCACACTACGCGATCCACCTTGCCCGCACGGGACATGCCCCCAAGAGCAAAGTGAAATCATGACCATTCTCCATCTATGCAACGACCCATTTAAGACTGCCACTCTCGAAGCTATTGAGATCTTTAAAGCTAAGATCTCCTCTCCAGATCACCTCCTCAATTGCCAAACCGTTTATGATATTTATGCAATTTTAAATTTTTTATCAGATATCTTGTAATTTTTTCGAATTTGTATATCTACTTTCCTTTCCATTTTTTATTGATAACTTGTTTACGTTGACTCCGGTTGAGTCTTCTTCTAGGTCCGAGTTTTCAATTTTGTTTGTCTTATGACATCACTTTTTCCTTTATATTTCAATTAATTTTCCTCTCAAGGTTTCCTTATAATTTCATTGTTATTGGTTCCTTATCCAACCATTCTCCTTTCAATGTCGCCACTGTACAATTTATATTATTTACTATTTGTTATTTCTTCATCCAATCATGTTCTCATTCTGTACCATATTTTCTGTATATAAAGGCTTATGTCCTCTTGTGTGTATCCTTGATAAAGCCGGGAAAAATGGCGAAACTAGTCGGAAACTCTGTTCTCCCTTTGTTGTGTTGTAAAGTCTCTACCAATTTTATTAATATACTAATTCTCTTATCCGTCCGTCCGTCCGAGGCCAACAAAGAAAGTTACAACAATCCGTCCGAAGCCAGGGATTATTGTGGCAAGACAATACTCCGTCATTGTTATTTAATCCATCCAACTACAAATAAAGGAGAACATGTGAGTTCAAGGAAACAATTCTGCATTGTTTTTGCACGTTTAAGCATTGTTGGCGCTCACTTACTGAAAAGTCACCTGACCATTGTTGCTGAGCAACAATTTTCACATCAATCAATCAAAAAACTATAAATAAAGAATTCATCAAACAAAACAATTTGGATAATTGAATTTGATAAAATTAATTGACGCGCAAACTGCGCGTGAGACTCGTTCATCTATATACATAAAAATGGATGTATGTATACAGGGTGAATACAAAAGTCTGAACCCCCCTTTTATTTTTTGAACCGAAGCAGATATGTCAATTTTGATGAATCTAGTGAATAGGAAGTTGTGGGTGGCCTATCCCATGGTGCACTTTTCATCATCCCACATATGCAAATTAGGACACATTCAAAATTTATCTCAAAAACCTTAAGGGATAAAGAAAAAAGCCCAATTGCAAACTTGTTCAGCATAAAAAAACAAACATAAAAAATCATCCAAATCGAACCAACCAATCACCCACAATGACGTGGTGAACTGTTTGTAGCTTACAAACAGTCATACTGCACAAGGAAAACTGAATGTTGATATTTCCTCCATGTAAAGCATGCAAATCAAAAAATTAACATAAATTACCTTACTAACATTCACTTTCATGCGGAAAAGCAAATAAAAGGCATGTTTCAGTACACAGAAGACAGAACAATTCCAGGATGGCAAGCTACACTCTTCCGGAAATGGTCAACATGATCTTCTGCTTCGGATTGTGATTGCGGGTGATTGGTTAGTCCGATTTGGATGAATTTTTTTTGTTATGTCTGTTTTTTTATGCTGAACGAGTTTGCATTTGGGTTTTTTTCTCTAACCCTTACGGTTTTTGGGATAAATTTTGAATGTGTCCTAATTTGCATATTTGGGATGATGAAAAGTGCAGCATGGGATAGGCCACCCACAACTTTCTATTCAATGGATTCATCAAAATTGACATATCTGCTTCGGTTCAAAAAATAAAAGGGGGGTTCAGACTTTTGTATTCACCCTGTATATGTTTGTGTCTTATACAAATCTACAGTTTTATTCGAATCTTGATGAAATTGTGCACACTTGACCTTCAAAGAAAGAGGATAAGCACTGTCTACGTGACATTTCTCAAAAAAAACTTTTTTCGAAATTATTCAATAAAAATCGATATTCAGATGACAGTGCTATTCTTTGGGAGCATTTTAAAACAATTTTTCGTGCGTGGTTTTAGTTTTAATTTTGTGTCGCCAACTATTGGGAGCATTTTAAAAATAGTGTTTTCGATTTTAAAACATGAATTTTTACTATTATCAAGTACTGAAAGGTGCTTTATGAATATATATATGAATGAAAATAAGGTCTCATGAATGAATATAACGTTAAATTAATGGTAGTCTAAATTGTTTTAAATACACCTGGTTTCGTGGAACCATTATGGTTCATTGGAACTTTGAATGCCAAGAGATGGCATGTTATATATAAAAGAATTTAGAATGACGTCTCATGAATGAATATGATGTAACATTAATGATAGTCGAAATTGTAATAAAGGCACCTGGTTTAGTGGAACCATTATGGTTCATTGGAACTACCAATGCTTAGATTTGGCATGTTATATATCAAACAATTTGAAGTGAAGTCATATGAATGAATATAACGTGAAATTAATGGTAGTCGTAATTGTTTTAAAGGCACCTGGTTTAGTGGAACCATTATGGTTCATTGCAACTTTGAATGCTAAGATATGGCAAGTTATATATCAAACTACTTGGAATGGGGTGTCATAAATAAATAGAACGCAAAATTAATGATAGTCCAAATTGGTTTCAAGAAACCTAGTTTAGTGGAACCATTATGGTTCATTGGAACTTTCAATGCTTGGATTTGGCATGTAACATATCTAACAACTTGGAATGATGTGTCATGAATGTAAATTACGTAACATTAATTATAGTCGAAATTGTAATACAGGCACCTAGTTTTGGTGGAACCATTATGGTTCATTGGAACTTTGAATGCCAAGATATGGCATGTTATATATAAAACAATTGAGAATGACGTCTCATGAATAAATATAATGTAAAATTAATGATAGTCGAAACAGTAATAAAGGGACCTGGTTTTGGTGGAACCATTATGGTTCATTGGAAATTTCAATGCTTAGATTTGGCATTTTATATATGTAACAACTTGGAATAATGTGTCATGAATGATATAACGTAAAATTAATGATAGTCAGAATTGGTTCCAAGGCATCTGGTTTAGTGGAACCATTATGATTCATTGGAACTTTCAATGCTATTAAAATATGCTATACTAATATTAAACAACTTTCAATGATGTGTAATTATGAACACAACGTAAAGTTAATGATAATTCAAATTGGTTCCAAGGTATATGGTTTAATGGTAACATTATGGTCTATTAGAAACTTTCAAAGTTAACGTAGGCCTGTTGAAAAATATGGTTGAATTGTTTAGTTTAGCCTTTCGGTACTTGGTTATGTCATTCCTTTATGGTTTATTATTCTAAACTTTGTTCATGTTTTCATTTTAGCTGTACGTTCATATTCAGATGAATGAAAATTTTTTCGAATTTGACTCCGAGCAACGAAAAACGCTTTCAATTTAAATAAAAAATATTCATGTTTAATATTAAAAAAAGATTTATTTTAAAAAGTTCCCAATGGATGGCGTCTCCAAATACGGCCCTTTAGCAAAATATACAACATGGATTCTTTCCAAAAAATTCTAATCTTTCTTCATGTGTTCTTTTTCTGGATATTAATTCACAGAAGTTGCAACATTTCATCAAAAACGAGCCCGAGCAACGCCGGGTAAAACAGATAGATAAATAAATAAACTGAAAAAAATAATAATTCTCTTGGTCTGTCCAAAGCCAGGGATTGTTGTGTGGTAAGATAATACTCTTAAGGACAGTATCTTTTGATCGGGAATAGGTAGCCAGTTGAAATTTCACAGAGTAGATATTATGGCGGATTGTCTGACAAATAATAAATAATGCAAAAAGGTTTTTTTCTTTGTCTTTTTTTATTTTTTTTGTTTTTTTTTTGTTGTTGTTCTGTCGTAAAAACGATTATACAAACAAGCGTCAAACTTGGCATGATTGTAGTTCAAACTCTAAAATATTACAACAAATAATGAAAAACTGACCAAGTGTGAGTTGGACTTGCGCAACGCCAAACATAAAATCTTTTTTCAGGTGATCTGTTAATTTGATATTTAAAACTTTTTTGCTCGAAGCCCTTATTTTATAAATTTCGACACTTAAACTATTATAGATTATATGTCTATAAAAGCCGAAATCGAGAACACACAGTGAAAAACCCTCCAGAACCTGGCAAATTTTGGTAAATATATGGTAGTACGGAACCCTCGATGCGCGAATCCTACTCGCACTGTGCCAATTTATTTTATACTCAGATGAACAATAGCCTATATTGTTGCAGAATATAAGTCTTCAACACCACTGATGCTCCACTTTCATTTCTTTACCCTTCAACCTGTACGGTTGACACCCTTCATGCGACGGGCGGAATTTCTTGTTACATGCTATTTTTTAACATTGAAAATTCAAATGAACCATGATGGTTCCACTAAACCAGGTTCCTTTGAACCAGTTTCGACTTTCATGAATTTTTCGTTATGTTCATTCATGACATCATTCCAAGTTGTTTAATATGCTACATGCCATATCTTAGCATTGATAAAAGAAAGTATGAAAGTTCCACTTAACCATAATGGTTACACTATACCAGGTGTCTTTGAATCAGTTTCCACTGTCTGGAATTTTACGTTATATTCATTTATGATACATCAGTTCATGGTATTTGGTATATTACATGCAATATTTTGGCATTGAAAATTCCAATGGACTATAATTATATCGTTAAAACCACGTACATTTGAACCAATGTGGATTATCATTACTTTTACGTTATATTAATTAATGACACATTATTCGAAGTTGTTTGATATATTCCATGCACTTATCAGCATAGAAAGTTTCAAAGAACCATAATGGTTCCATTAAACCATGTGCGTTTGAACAAATTTCGACCATATAGCTTGGAAAAGTTAGAGTTACGGACGGACGGTGAGACATATAGACAGACAGACAGACAGACAGACAGACACGTTTTCCCACACGGCATAGTGGGCTAGAACGCTGCAAAACCCGGACAAACCTATAAAATCAAAATCTCAAAATGAAGAAAAAACAATATTAATGAAAAAACACAATCCTCTTTCAATTGCACAATTGCTCTTCCCTTTTGGTAGAGTGGAATTTACAAGGTAGGGGTGTAAACAAGATGCTTATGAACGGGGGAAAACTGAAAGTGGAAGTGTGCAATTTAACTGCCACTTCAAAAATTACTATTCTTTACTCACTGCACTGAAGCAATCATGATCCTGCAGTTGGTAAGTTTAAAGCTTTTGTATTCATTTTAGGAATATTCGAGCTCATTGCCTGTTTCTGTACGCTTTTATGTTTTGGTTTACCTAAAAAAAACTGATATATAAGGAAACTCCGACGAGCTCCGGATCTATATTTTATAACATAGGTTTTATAATTTTATTTTTTGCGTAATGATTTAATTATGTGGGTGGTGTAATCTCAGCCAAGAATGTAATACAAGTGGAGAAAGATCTTTCACATGGATGCGGAAAGTCATATGTTATAAGCTTATAATGTTGCCTTTGGAACTTTTATTCACATTACAACCAATTACTTAAATCCCGCTATTATTTGTATTGGTTTGATTCTCAGATAAATGTTATATTCTTAAATTTAAAGTTAAATTTCAAAAAATGCAAGTAATATCTTCATTCATATCAAGGATATACAATTTTCACTTGCTTTTAACACAATTTTATGTACTTATATTGTAACGCTCCGGTTCTGGGCAACGTACAGAACATTAAAATTGGTGCTTTCCCTCTCAAAGCTAGGCGTTAATCCAAAGAACTAACTTTTAAATTGATCAGATAAATCGCAAAACACGATTAATTGTTTGCCAATAAAGAAATTAAATACTCCATACGCTGGTTCTTCGAAATATAAAACTGTGCTTTACTCTTTTGAATACTAATCATATGCATACACTTTTCTATATTATCTGCTTTTAAATTGTTCTTCCAAATCAATCTTTTTAACATTTCTCGTCAATACCATTTCTTTCGGTGCAAGGCTCCATTAAACACTATGCAAACTGGGCTTTATCCTTAAACGCTAGACTCTTTGTGTACTACAAATTACCTCGTCTTCTGTTGATACAAGTTCGTAATAGACATTCTCAGGGAGGGCTGGGTCGACATTTTCGACACAGTTTTATGCGAAAACAAAAAAAAACACAGTCTTAATGCAGAATATTCAAACGCAATAATCATTAACATACCTTTAAATTATCTTCACGTTCATTAAATGGTTCATTCAAAATTATACTGCAATGCAAAAATTTCATTTAAATACAAAGACATCCCACTAACAGTGATAGTTACGTCGTCTTATCTACTCTCTAGGTAAGTGCTTAAATCTAAATCTCAGATATTTTTGGCCTTAATCATATCTCTTTTAAAGTTTATCAATTATTTCTACAGGCTCTTGTCCAGATATTCCTTCTGCTAGCGCACAGTCACAACTTAATCAACAGCTCGACATCTTAGCCTTAGGAAAGGTAAGTCGACGAGGGATTATAGGTAAGTCAGAAGGAGGGGGGGGGGGGGGGGGAACGTATACTCTGGGATCAAGTTAATACGATTAGTATGAGGTAGGACCGTCGATTAAATACCTAATTTTCCTAGTTTCGTTTCAGAGGATCATCGATTGGATTACTGTTTAATTTCCTCGAACGGGGCTTTCATCAAGGTTTTCGCCAATGTCTTTGGGTTTCTGTTTGCTCCTGGCGTCATTGTTAGATTCCTGCCCTTCCAAATTCCATGCGCTAACACTGTGGGCTGGATATCTAGAAATCTATTCAAAACCAAAAGGAACACGGCAGAGTGTTTTCAATTATAAATGTTATGGCCCAAAATAACTGGTACCTTACCGGATTTGCAACTGAAGCATTCGTTTTAGGTAAATTATCATCCTGTCGTTGCCTTGAGAGCGATCTTCCATTAGGTCGTTTCCTCATTCGCTCACGTTCCAAAGAGCCTAATTTCTGGGTTAGGGTTGCCTTACAATCTCATTTTTTCATTATTTATCTAACTAAAAGGTTAAACAAATTAAATTTCATGAGTTTAAACGCTCTCGGCATTGACTGGGTGCCGCGAGATACTGTTGACCCCTTTATTTCTTGCCCGACGCCATTCACTCCTTCCACCTCGCCAAACTTCAAGTCAGGAGGGTGAAACTCATAGCTTTTTATGTCAAACTAAGATGGCGGCGCTATGAAGACAGCTTGCTAATGTTTTCTGCATTTTGGCGTTTTAATGACAAATTATAAATATATATGAGTAAATAAAATTTTTATGATGGAATTTGATAAAAATAAATTAAATAAATAAAAAATAGCTAATGTTTAATTAAAATATAAAATAAATAAGAATAGATTGATTAAATGATAAACATATGCAATAAATAAAATAAAATAAAATAAAGTTAATAATTAATTAATTAAATAAACTTGGCTAAATGAATAAATAAAGTAAAATAATTAAATGCACAAATTAATAAAAAAAATCAGTAAAATAACAATTAAATTTAATCACTGCTTTGAAGACATTGTTGTTACAAAATGCGTCAGCGAAAATAAAATTAATTTAACCTATTGCTAAATCGGAAATATCTTATCTTTTTGACGTAGAACTACGTCTATCAGGGGTGCAGCCGAGGAAAAATTCAGACGCGATTTTTCGTTCAAAAAGTGATGTACGTATCTCAGTCTATATCTTTCTATCACTATATCCTACAACTATGGTCATTATCTCGTTGGAAAGAGGAAGGTTGAGTCTTGAATAATAAGCAAAAATTTCACCAAATGAGCCACTGGGTCAAAAGTTACAGCAAGTTAAAGTTAAGTGAATTTTATGCTCGCCATCGTAATAACGGAGTGGCGCTGCTGCAGCATATACGTGTGCGGCGTTTATTGGAACTAATTGGAGCTAACTATGGCCTACGAGAAAAGACCTGTGCACTTAATATAAAGAAGGCCTGTGCATTAGGTATAAAAACATGGAAACACG
>JAHWFO010063145.1:0-16780 GCA_023313115.1 Rhysida immarginata
GCCTAGAACCAGGTGGCTAGACTACATGGAGAATCTGGGTTCGAGTCGCTTGGATATTACCAGGGAGGACATGCGCCTGACGGCGGAAGATCGCGATCGCTGGAGATCCTCCATAGGGCTGCTGCCCCCGCAACCCTAACGGATAAGTGGGTTTGAAAAGTAAGTAAGTAAGTAAGAAAAATTGGAAAGAAAACTTTTTGAAGCTTCTAAATACAACTATCAATCTAAATCTGTTACCAAAATTTCTTTTTCCATGATTGTTTCTCTTTTATCTGTCATTTTTAGGAAATTGAATCTATTTGTTCACTTCTTGAACTCCCCGTCATATGGATTGAAAAGTCCGTGGTCGAAGTAAGGTTTACATAAGTAATCAAATGATTAATGTAAATTAGTTGCCTTAAAAAAACATTTAATAACTCTGGAAATATCAGTCACAAGTTTTCAAATAAAAATATGCACACCTCAATCCCGTTTATAAATATCAATAGGAAAACAAACAAGAAATTAATCCTCCCAAAGTAGATATAGGAAAGTAGCGGAAGCCAAGTTTTCATCTATTTTTACTCATTCATCTGCACTTTTTAAGCTCACAATTGTGTATGTTTTTTTTTATTTTACTCGCTTTTCTCGAATATAGTACATGTACGAGGGTGGGCTGAAAAGTAAGGCCTCCATGGCTGTAATTTTTTTATTTTTTAACTGATTTTCAAAATTCTTTTTGTATCTGATACTCACATTTCTCCTCTATGTAATGGACTATTCACTTTTCGACATAGTCCCCATCCCTTTGCACGCATTGTACCAACGCGTGACTAGTCGGGTGAACCCATCGGAGAGGAATTCCGGGGTTATCGTCGACATGAGGATTGAATGGCAGCTTTGGATCCTCTTCTGCAGCACGATAACGCCACACATCAGAGGAGGTTGCAGCGCCTTCAGTTCATAGATGAAAAACTGCAGTTCAAAAATGAAAGACTTTGCACCTTGCGACTTTCACCACTTCCCAAAAAGGAAAGAGCACCTTAAGGGGCATGAGTTGCGTTCTGACGACGAGGTGAAACCTGGCGTTCGGTCTTGGTGTCGACAACAACCCCAGAATCCCTCTCCGACGGGTTCACCTGACTAGTCACGCGTTGGCGCAATGCGTGGAAAGGGATGGGGACTATGTCGAAAAGTGAATAGTGCATTACATAGAGGAGAAATGTGAGTATCATATACAAAAAGAAATTTGAAAATCAGTTAAAAAATAAAAAAGTTACAGCCATGGAGGCATTACTTTTCAGCCCACCCTCGTATATAGAAAATACAGGATAATTTGAAAGTCCCCAAACTCCAAATTTAAGATGTATTTATGGCAAAACCACAAAAGATATCCAAGTATTGCAGCTTGTGGCAATTGTGTGTGATCTTTGGAATGCGCTACACATCGTGAAAATGGATAATAAAACCGGAGTGTCACCAACGACGTATAGAGTACATTATACCAGAAGGGAAGACCTAATCCAATATTAGCACAAGGACGCAGGGTTGATACACCCGGGCGGTAAAATCCGAAACCTGTACATGAAGATAGAATTTTCTGGCTCGTATGCTTCAACAAAACTCTTGCACGACTCGAATTCTGTACAGGTCACGTGGTGCTTTATTATTGCGCAGTATATTCCTAAGGTCACACACAACTACAGTACCACAAGCAGCAATACATGGATATCTTTTATAGTTTTGCAGTAAATGCATTCTAACTTGGAGTTCGGGAACTTTCGAATCGCCCTGTATAACGGAATCCCATCTTCTTTACTTTCTCATCATTTTTGATTGAATGATACTTTCCATACAATGCACTAGCAAAACAACAAGAACTCCTAATCTAATGGTGTAAAAGTAAAAATTTATAGATTAGGAGGAAGCCACGTAGAATACACATTTAATTACAGATACTTGATGTATATGTTGTGTAAATTTGGTACATGAAATAGGTTAACTACTGGTATATTTATCGAGTCATTCAGTGTTACTTTCAGATCACTAATTTATAATCCAATTTATTTACTTAAATTCACGTGAAATCTCACCAAGTTCTATTTAACTTGAACTTAATTTAATCCTTTCAGCCATTTATAGTCCTCGATTTACCTTCGGAGAAGGCAGTGGAGCAGCTGGCGGCACGAAGTCTTTTGGTCAGGTTGTGTTTCTCTCAAAAAGAAGTGTGTGAACTTTACAGTCGACCGGAAATTTTTAAAGCTCCGAGTCGGGGCAATTTATTCAAGAAATGGGGGTGATTAGCTTTTCTTCATAAAACTACGGTTTCCTCCGTAATATGCCTGTGATACTATTTCTTGAAGGTAGTGTGTACAATGCCTTAGGAAATAGGTCTCGACTATATTGCATCTTGGAAATAACATCACAGTCATATTACATTTCTCGAATAAACTGTCCTGACACTGAGCTCTAAAAAGTTCCGGTCGACTGTGTATTTTCCACCAAAGTCCTCAATAACAGATAATCTAAACTATGTTATCTTTAACAGGTCGGCCTTCGAACTATGGGGTCACGAGAAATCACATGCGGAACTGCAAAGAAGTTTACAGCAACTTCCAAATGATTTCATTTCTCCGTATATTCGAACTGATTATTCGTTTCGTATCAGGGTGGATACGTTTGGTAAAAGTTTGACTAAGGAAGAGAAGCTAGATAAAATCGAAGTATGTGGCAACTTGTATCTCTTGTAAAACAACTAAGTTTGTGTGTAACCATTCTAAGTGGGGGTATACTTTTGGGGATACCTAATTATACATATACAGAGTGTCTCATATGCTATGTAGCAATCACCGTTTTTGGGTTGTTCCATAATTCTGTGGTGTTTCTATTCATTGAAAAAGTTTATTGAAAGCTATAACATAAACATTACATCTGCTCCAACCCCTCGACCAGTTTTTTTAATGCCATTTTGTCAGAAATCGCCAGGCCTGGACTCCAAGAAGTTGATAAGCCAGTTTTCAAGGTCCTCGTCCTTGTCGAAGATTACACTGGGCATGTGGTTTGGCAGCGAGCCCCAAGAATTTGAGGTAATTGGGGTTGGCCGTACCTCGAATTTAGAAAAACCCTGACTACAAAGAAAGATTTAAATTTAGATGGTTTATTTTACAATACACACACAATTCAATTTCGAGAGTGATTCAGCTCGAAATATACAGAACCTCGAACTTCTGAGACTCGGATTATTGGGACTACTATAATCGGTTGGCACAAGGTCCGAAGGGTATGGTGGATGCTAAAGAACCTCCCAATCGAGCTCTTGGAGGGCAGTTTTGATGATGTTCACTGTGTGAGGTCGTGCATTGTCGTGGAGTAGGAGACTTGCCTTGTGGATTCGCGTGATGCAAGCTTGCAGTCCATCGTTTCAGTCAATTCTTGTCGGTTGTGTACCTTCAAAAGTGCCTCGAGGCACTCTTTATCATACATGGATCACTGCTTTGCGAATAGCTGACTTCAGCTTGTTTTCCAACATTTCGACATACTGCGACCAAAGAAATCGGATCACTGCTCGTTGTTCTTCGTTGGTGCAAACTGCTAGTGGAACTGCTGTTTGTATCGTAACAGTGGGAAGGCAAATGATGCTATCGGGATCAAATTTCTAAAATACAAGGTCTGTTCAAAAAATACGTAGACTGTTTGAATTGTGCGGGCCCTGTTGGTCCCAATCAAAATCGCCTGGTGTCGCCATCTTCTGACAGATCCGCTGATTACAAGGCAGTTTTTTGATTGCAAATATCAGTATTGGTTGATTAACTACGTGGTTGTTTGTGAAGTGTGTTTTTTTCGTTTGGTGGATTTTTAGAATGAGTGACTTGAACGAGCAAGGAGTTGCTGTGAAATTTTGTGTTAAACTCGGAAAAACTGCCACTGGACGAGTGGAAAAGGCCAGAAATGTGGACGAGAGGTGACTGGCTGTTTCATCACGACAACGCTCCAGCCCATTCAGCCCTCAGAACTCGAGAGTTTTTGGCCAAACAGTCGATCACTGTTCTTCCTCACCCACCCTACTCACCTGACCTCGCTCCTTGTGACTTCTTCTTGTTTCCCAAACTCAAAAGACCTTTGAAAGGAAGGAGATTTGAGACGATTCCCGACATAAAGGCAAATGCGACGAAGGCGCTGAAGGACATCACAAAAGAAGCGTTCCAGGACTGTTTCCAAAAGTGGAAACACCGTTGGGATAAGTGTGTGCGTCGGGGAGGAGAGTACTTTGAAGGGGACCCAGATGTGTAACTTCTGAATACAGTATATTTTGTTTTATGACGTCAGTCTACGTATTTTTTGAACAGACCTCATATGAACGCAGTCATACCAACTCTAAGCATGCATGTGCAGAAGGCAGTATGACAACCTTGAAGGCGTGTTATAGCAAAGGTTTAGATAATTTTTGGCTCTGAAGATCGATCCGTGTCATCCAGGTCCAACTCGGCATTTGTGAACTTGGCAAGCAAATTCCGAGCAACAGATTCACCTATGGCATTATGTCCGTATACAGCCCAGATGTTTTCGAGCTACTTTGACGGCTTTTTGGCCTCGATGAAATGCAAAAAGTAGCATATGTCGAAAATGCTGCTTTTTGCTGCCTGGAAATTCCATTTTACGAGTCAGAAATTTGAAAAAAAAAAAATTTAAAATAACGATGGATATAAGCTTGTAGAGCAGAAAGAGCACTTTCGAACAGTGTGTAGATTTTGCCAGATAACAAATGAATTGTGTGAGGATAAAAGTGAAAATAAAATCACTATGAAATTATGGAACGACCCAATATCTCAGGAGCACCCTATACAGCAAATGATATGCCCTGTGTTTCATTTATTTTTCAATCTGTGTTATCTCTTCAGTAAATTGTTGTCGGTTTCTATCTAGGAACTCAGTTATCTGCCTTTGCACGGCTCAATTAAGATGGTTGATCCAACGTACAGCTTTCATTTACTGGAATATTATGGCACAGATCCAAATAACATTCCTAAAGAGCCGTACAATATCTTCTTTGGTAAATGGGTGAGTTGTATTTATAAGCATTTATTTTTTTTTTTTAGCAACAAACTAGAAAAAACTTACATCCAGTACAGTCGACCCGAATAACTCAAATTCTGATAACCCAAACGATATTCTAAGTCCCATCCCGCAGAGCATTTAATTCAATAGAAAATTCACTCATTAACTCAAACAAATTTTTTAATAAATCCCAGATAGCTAAATTTAAGCAAAACCTATCAAAAGCTTTGTGTGTTGAAACTGTGTTTCATTTTTCAACTTTTTTTTTTTCAAAGTCAAAATTTTCATGCGGTCTGCTGACGATTTGAGTTATCAGGGTTTGACTGTATTACCTTTCATTAGCAGTGTTTTATTCCTAAACTTTCTCCAACTAAGCCCATTTTCGAGTATTTAGGCCGAAATTAGACTAGCATTGTTATATTTTAATTAATAAAGTCTTTTTCAATAGATATGCGATGGTAAGCGAGATGCAATTCACAAGTTATCATTAAAAACTCGTAAATTTATTGGCAACACCAGCATGGATGCCCAATTGTCTTTAATTATGGCCAATCAAGCAAAAGTGAAAAAAGGCTCAATTGTTCTCGACCCATTTGTGGGCACAGGTAAGTCAATAGAATAAGAATTGCTTATTGTGATCTTTGGATACTGGATCAATGGTTGAATGATTCATTTTTGTCTCTATGGTTTTAGTGTCTTTTTTTATTGGCTATGCACTGAAATGAATGAGATGACAATTGGTAACGTGGCTTTCCCATACTGCCTTGTTGCTTTTTTTATATAGGTTGATTTAAGTATAGATGGCAGCGCCTACGCTTTATGTATCTGAGGCTATGACGCTATGGTCAAAATGAGGCGAAAATCTCGGCAATGTTAAGAACATGCATGTAAATTGTTTAGTTCCACAGTATTCGAACAACAATGTTAAAAACAAAAATCTCAAGTTTCATGGATTTCCTACAGATCGAAAAATTCAGTGAGGTTAAATAAGATGTCGTAGCCTAGCCCGATATTTAGCATCATCACTTTCGTAAATCGTAATTCATTATAAAATTTGCTCACTGTTAGTCAATACTTGTTTATTTCCATCAGTTTTCGCTCCTATTATCTGAAGCCTTTCTTTCAAGTCTTTAACTTTCATCTTCACTAAACGTTTGTAAATAAACTAGAACAAAATTCTTAAACCGTAGGGGATGCCATCTGGCGGATAGATTTGGCATTTAAATCAATCTATTGTGAGACAGACTTTACAATTTGGTTCCTCTTCACTTAGGTTTCACTATATTTTAATTGCTTCAATATTATAATGTAATTTTTTGCCACCATTTAACATCGTGAAATAGCTAGGATCTCAATGCGATCACAATATGCAGTGTCTGTTGTTCTATAAAATTACCGTATATACCCGTGTATAGGCCTACGCCCCGTTTTTGAGCCCAAAAAGTGGAAAAACGCCTTGACCCGCGCATAGGCCGAGACAAAAAAGGGAAAAAAATGCAATGCATGAGGGAAAAATTTTTTTATTACAAAAACATTAAATTTATAATAAGAAAATCATTGTGTAGAAAAACCATCAAAAGTAGCATCTTCTTCATCCGACTCTCTTAAATTTTATTCGCTTTGATATAATAGGCTATCGATGTTCAAAAGGCATGCGGCAGTTTGGGGCAAATGACTGAACTCCAAATAATAACTCAGGTTCTGTAAAGCCTAGATTATTGAAACTTGGAGGAATAACAGGGTACATAAGACTGTGTATACCGTTAAAATTTGATTGAATTCCAACGAGAAGTTTCCGAGTTACGCAGTGAAAATTGTAACAAGTGCTGGTTAGTACTCAAAAGTAAACGCGCTATGATGTTGAATGATTAACTTGAAAACTTTTTGTTGGAATTCAATCAAATTTTAACGGTATATAATCTTTACAATGCGTAGCAGATACAAAAAAATTATTTCAAGTATTTTATGTTATAAACCATTTTTCGATCATGGTTTTAATTTTGTTTCGATCATCTTTCAGTAGGCTTAAAGTATCGATGTTCAAACCGTTTCGAAATCGAATTTTTTAGTTTTCTTGAATCTTCGATGCTTCGATATTCCATTTTAAATACTGTTTAGATTAATGTATTTAATTAGCAGTTTTCCTAGCTAACGCAGTCTAGTGACTGATTGGTGATTTGACTTAACCAACCATTTACCATCGAAGTACAATCGAAATTTCCATCGATGGTTTGTAAACCACTATCGCTGGCAATCGATGTTTTGTAAAAATCGTTCAATGGTTGAAAACCATCGAAATTTCCATTGAACGACGAACAAAACCATCGATGGATCGCACACCACTAATTTACTGTATGTATTCGAATGACAGAACACGTAAAAATGCGCTGGTTTCATTTGAAGCCCCTCCCCCTCTCATACTTTCTCAAATATGGCCGCCACAGCGTTTTAGAGATTTTCATAATACTTTTATCTTATCAGAAATTTATTTATGCAGTGAAAGGGTTAATAAATGAAATCTAAACGTTTTAATAAATAAAATTATTGCTTAGTTTTTTGTAAACTCCACTTATAGGAGTTTTCATCAACTCTGACCTGCGCATAGGCCGAATGTGGTTTTTAGGGGTCATTTTTTGGAAAAATAAATTCGGCCTATACGCGGGTATATACGGTAATATAAATTCCTGCACAAAATATTCTATTCTATAATTCGTTCCTCCTTTACTCCAGGCAGTTTGCTCGTTGCTGCAGCTTATTTTGGTGCTTACGTATTTGGAAGCGACATAGATTATTTAACAATTCATGGAAAAAGTAAACCAAAATTTTTTCTTTTTACTTTTAACATTTATTTTCTCGCAGTGTTAAAACAATAATTGGACTCTTCTTTTAATTATTTCCCGAATCAGTAAAGCCGACACGGTGTAAGCAGAAAAGCAGGGCACCAGACGAGAGCATTTTGACCAACATGAACCAGTATGGTTTAGCAAGTCAGTATCTTGATGTTGTGCTTGCAGATGCTGCTCGTCCTTTATGGAGGTCCTTACCTATATTCGATGCTATTATTACAGATCGTAAGTTGCTTAACATTATTAAAAGATATTGAGCTGTTGGTCATAAATTTTTAAGAGTGTTACGAACATAGCATCTCATTTCGTTTATCACTTGGTCTAATTGTTTGCTTTCGTCTTACAGCCCCTTATGGTATTCGAGAATCAATGGAAAAAATCGGAAGTCATAAAACCTACAAAATAAAAGAAGAACAGTGAGCTTTTACTGTTATGTACCACTGAAATGGCATTATACGAGGGTGGGCTGAAAAGTAATGCCTCCATGGCTGTAACTTTTTTATTTTTTTAACCGATTTTCAAAATTCCTTTTGTATCTGATACTCACATTTCTCCTCTATGTAATGCACTATTCACTTTTCGACATAGTCCCCATCCCTTTCAACGCATTGTACCAATGCGTGACTAGTCGGGTGAACCCGTCGGAGGGGAATTCTGGGGTTGTTGTCGACACCAAGACCGAACGGCAGGTTTCACCTCGTCGTCAGAACGCAACTCATGCCCCTTAAGGTGCTCTTTCCTCTTTGGGAAGTGGTGAAAGTCGCAAGGTGCAAAGTCTTTCATTTTTGAACTGTAGGTGCTTGCAACCCCCTCTGATGTGTGGCCTTATCGTGCTGCAGAAGAGGATCCAAAGTCGACGACAACCCTGGAATTCCTCTCCGACGGATTCACCCGACTAGTCACGTGTTGGTACAATGCGTGGAAAGGGATGGGGACTATATCGAAAAGTGAATGGTGCATTACATAGAGGAGAAATGTGAGTATCAGATACAAAAAGAATTTTGAAAATCGGTTAAAAAATAAAAAAAATTACAGCCATGGAGGCATTACTTTTCAGCCCACCCTCGTATTAGGAATGCAGGGTGCTTCTTGGGGTCTCAGTAATGAAAAAATGGGATATCATTTGAATGGAAAAATACTATTTCAAATTTAAATATTTTCACATGAGACTAAAGAAAACTGAAAGATGAGTTTCTCAAAATGCTTGCCAAATACTATTTCAAAAATTCAAATTTTTTTTAGTGCACAAGTAAACTTTTGGGGGCCTCAGTTCTATGGAGACAGAGTCTATGCATGTGGATTGAAAAATACTGGATTTTTGGAATTCTGACTTCGGATTCTTAAAGACCATTAAAAGGTAGAATAGGAATGTCTGGAAAAGTTGGTGTCGGTTCAGCATCTCGTCATGTGGGGCGTTCTTTTTTTGCAATCGTCGCCTGTGAGACGCGCCCTGATTAGCACGCGAGCGCGGTTGTTTTCCATTTAGCGACTTTCAACCGTTATCCTGAATCTGGTCTGGTCTGATCTGATCTGATTGGTCGAGTCGCTGCAAACAATTGTCGCTCTCTCAAGGTGATGGAAAAAGAAGATATCGACCACTCCGGTCAGGTTCACGCTTTGAATTTATTACTATATCATTTTTACTTAATAAATAAATGATTCACCAAATTTTTATAACCTGTTTATTAATGAGGGAAAAGTCACGAGAACCCGTGTCGGCGAACAGCAGCTACGGCAGCCATGATTCTCTATCTGAAGACAACTACCCAGAATCCATAGCGAAGTAGATTGTACCTGATTGGCTAGTTGTAAAAAGGCGCCTAAAAATATAGCCATGCCAGGTTTTGAAAGACGCGTGACTGACGTCAGACCAACGCCGAACAGATGCTAATTGAAAAACGAGTGCGTTTTTCAAAAATTCCAAAAAAACACGCAGACACCTAACAAACGCCAAACCGATGCTAAATGGAAAACTGGCTTTATGCATGGAAGGGAAGGAAACAGCTCGAAGAGAGCAAGATTATATTAATTTGCATCTTAATTTCTGTAATTGACTTTGATAGCCCTTTGAAACAGGTTTTTGCATTAGTCAATTTTGCATATTTTAATCGTAATAAATGCCAATAAAAATCCCCAACTGGAAGTTGTTGTCTGCCATCTTGGCTTGGTAAAAGTTGCCGACTTGTAGAATACAGGCTTGCGGAGGGACGACTGTATTTCTAAAAATTAAAAAAATGGCTGTAGCGTTCAACCCAGGGAACCAATCTCAATAAACTTGATATGTACGGACTCCTCTTAGTAAGGTGATTTTTTTTTTTCTAAATGACTTGTTTGGTTGTGATGAGCCATTTTTGAGTTAACTATCTCCTCCCCCCCCTCCCGTAAAAATTTTTTTTTTTTTAATTTTTTAATATTATGAGGGGGGGTCCTTAAACTACAGGTATTGGACATTGAAACTGAAACACCTTCGCAAATAGCACTGGATACCCCCAGGGCTGAATAGAACCTTCTGCTAGGTAAATCAATCATATGCATATCAATGAATCACGTGTCAGAGTTCTTGGTAGTCACTCCAGTAGAAAAGTTCGATAGTAAGCTTCAAATTGTCTGTGCAGAGCACTATAATGGGAGACATATCCGACTTCAAAAGAGGGCAGATTGTTGGGGTGCGTCTAGCAGGTGCATCTGTGTCCAAAACTGCCACACTTTGTGATGTCTCACGTGCTACAGTATCCAGGGTGATGTGTGCATATGAACAGGAAGGACGAACCACGTCCAGGAGGAGCAACTGCAGGGGAAAACGGAAGTTGTCGGAAAGAGACGTCAGGACATTGACCAGGATTGTTGCACGAAAGCGGAAAACCACCGCAGCAGAAATCACCGCAGAAATGAATACCCACCTCCAGGAACCTGTGTGCAAGAAGACAATCCGTCGTTACCTGCATAAATCCAACATCCATGGCAGGGTTGCTATACTGAAGCCTTTCATCAGTAGTACAAATGCCTCCAAGCGGGTTCAGTGGTGCCGGTCGCATAAAACCTGGACGTTGGATGACCTCAAACGCGTCATATTCTCGGATGAGTCCAGCTACACTGTCTTCCAAACAACAGGGAGGGTATTCGTCTGGAGGAGCCCCTCTGATGCCTACAACCCAAACTATTTGGCACCCACAGTCAAACACGGAGGTGGATCAGTAATGGTTTGGGGTGCAATATCGTGGTACACATTGGGTCCACTAATTGTTCTCGGGGGACGTGTTACTGCCAAAGACCATTTTAGGTCCATTTACACCCTATGGTTCAAACACTTCCCAGATGGTGGTGCAGTGTTCCAGGATGATAACTGCCCCATTCATACTGCAAAAATTGTCGCAGAGCGGTTTGATGAGCATGACAATGAGCTTCAGCATCTGCCGTGGGCCGCTCAATCGCCGGATCTCAACATTATCGAGCCTGTGTGGGGTATCTTAGAGGATCGAGTGAGGAAACATTTCCCCCCACCGCGTACACGTGCTGAACTTGCAACTGTGCTTCAAGAGGAATGGCTACAAATTCCTCTGCAAACTTTGTAGGACCTCTACCGATCCTTCCCAAGACGTGTTGCTGCTGTGCTGGCTGCCCACGGTGCCCCAACACCTTATTAAATAAAGATTTTGGATTTCTACCAGGTTTCAGTTTCAATGTCCAATACCTGTATGCATGAGTATTTTTTTTTTGGAAATGGGCTATGCCTTTTCTGGAAAGCCTGGAATTATCAGGGAAATTTTTAGGGTTTTTTGGTGGCCACCCTGCATTTTTATCCATTTAACTTAATGCCCTCTCTAATGTTACATTGATTTTATTGGCCTTATCTGTGTATATCAGTGACAACAAGCATTAATTTTTATTTCCTGATAATTTTTAGCATTCAAGGACATATTCCTTCCAAAGTTAAATATTCCATGACGGATTTGATTGCGGATCTGTTAAATCTTGCAGCTCGCCTCTTAAAAATGAATGGAAGGCTTGTATATTGGTTTCCAGTTCTTGATGAAGAGTGAGTGCATTGTATAAATAAAATATGCAATAAACCCCCCTCCCAAAAAAAAAATGTATACTAGTGATGTGCGATACCAATGAAGCATCGATACTTCCGGTATCAAGTACTTTACTAAAACACTCGATACCAATATCGAGTACTCAATGAGAAAGTATCGATAGTATCGAGTAAAAATGAGTATTTATTTATATGGTAAAATGCATTCCTGAGAGGACGTCGAACTTATACTGGAGCACGTGGAGGCTAACATCACTCATTACAATTAGACCTCATTACTATTACTAGGAGGCTATCATCACGTGTCCGAGTCATTAGCATTTTTTTTTTTTTTTTTTATAGTGGAATGGTCATAGTATTGTACTTCTTAACGAAAAAAATAGAGGCTTTACAATACTGCATTATAAAGTGCAAATGTGCAAACTATCGATACTATCGATACTTGCGCCATGTTACAATATACGATACTTGAGTACTCGATACCGGCAAGTATCGATACTTTTTGGTATTGGTATCGGTATCGGCACAACACTAATGTATACCCACTTTAATGTATTTTCACTTCTACTTGCAGATATTCTGCAGTCGATACTTTTCCTACACACCCATGTCTAAGGCTCCTAAGCTTCAGCGGGCAATCACTGACTAAATATTCCAGTCGCTACCTCATTACGATGGAGAAAATTAAAGAACCAGAAATTACGGTAAGGACATTAAGTGAAAGTTTTACAAGGGTGAGGCAAATGAAAAACCTTAAAAATCTGTATCTCATAATTTATTTAACAAACAAGGCTCATTATCACGGCATTTTGTGACACAGCCCTGTTGCATTCTTTACAAGTGTACTTTAGAAATATACAGGGTGTTTGGGGAGATGATAGAAGAGGTCCTTAGAAGTATTTTTTGTCATATGAACATGGGGTCCCCGCAGCTCCGTTTACTTACAATACTGCATTGAACAATAAAATGACACCGGGACGCAGTGTGCGTTGGTAGGCCTAGATTATTTTATTCAGCATGTTAACAGTTTTCAGCATCATTTTTCATTGAATATTTGGGCTGGCATGATTCACAATGTCCTGATTGGGCCAACATACCTTGGTTTCCTGAAGGAGGAGCTCCCTGGTCTTCTTGAAGATGTTCCACTAATGACCAGACATTTGATGTGGTTTCAACAGGACGGCGCACCTTCGCATTACACAAGAGTAGTTAGAGATTACCTACATGAGACATATCCTGGTCGTTGGATTGGTCGTGGCGGACCAGTTGCTTGGTCACCGAGATCGCCAGATCTCACACCGATGGATTTTTTTTTATGGGGAAGCATAAAATCAATGGTGTACTCCGAACCCGTAGATACCGAAGAAGAATTGGCAGCTCCTACCAATTGAGCCATTTTTGGACACGGCTGTAGCAAAGCCGTTTCAAAAGTGACCTAGAAACTTCTAAGCAGTCAAAGTTAAACATACATTTTCAGTTTACATTCGAAGGTAACAACCTTACCGACTCAATTAGATTAGTTTGAGGGCATGGGTTAGACCAGGTGCTTCCAAACCTTTTTCTGGCCACTGCCCCTTTGATGCAAAACCTTCTAACAAACACCCTAAAAGGCCAACAGCATCCTGAGAACAAATTCCTTATTCTACAGCTGAAAACCATGAAATGCAGTGTATTCATTGCGTTTATTTTAATGCCCCCTCAATTTCACAGAATAAATTCGCAATCGAACCAGAGGCTACTACCGCCCAGATTGTGAACCACTGGGTGAGACTGCTGTTTGGCTGTGACTTGCTAATCCCTACTTTCCAGCCCATTTTGGTGAGTGTCCTGCTACACTACGTTCTGAGGAAACATGCACCATTTATTTCACTTTTCTGCATAATCACCCAACAACGGAAACACTTGTCTGAACGTGAAATTAACTTTTCCATGCCGCTGCAGTAAAAATCCACTCCCATAAGGAACACTAAGCGTTCTGGTGGTTTCTTTAATTCTGATTCGTCGATTGTCCAGAATCATCTCATTAACAAGGGCATTGAGCTCGGGAGTGTTGGATGTGGATGGTCTTCCTGTGCAGTATTCCTCCGTCAAATCTGAAGGCCTGTTTTCGGACAGCTGGCAGGACGAGGAATCCCAGTATCCCGATCAACACTACAAATTTCCTTATGGATTTCAGTGCAATTTAAGTCTTTCACCCACAAAAACGGATTGTTCCGCGAATTTCCAACTTGGAGTGTACAACCAGTTGCTGCGCCACGACAACAATACTCTTGCATACGCAGTAAATGCATGAACACGTGGGATCATGACATGTTGCAATTATAGACATACAGGCAACATCCTTATAAAATGGCGGCTGATGTCTGCGCTCTTCGATCACGACTGGTGCCGAGTCTAGTACCACACTATGAATATACAAAATTTCAGGTTCCTAGGCCTTTCCATTCAAACGTTATAGCTTCAATTGTATTTGGTGCCTCGAGGCCCCTGGCGGGGTTCAAGAGGCTTATATCAAGACTAAAAATTGGCTATATTTTTTAGTACCAAACTAAAACTATACAAAATTTCTACCAGCCAGCCCACTCTCGAAACTGAGTTGTGGAAGACATCCATTGGAATTTTCCGCCTTTCTCTTGTAAAATTTCTCACAGATGGATAATTGAGATCAGTTCGATCACGAATGGTGCCGAGTGTAACGTAGTTTTTGATTCACCATAGTGTCTCGTGATAAGAGCAGCATCTGACCCCAATTTCAGGAATTCTTCCTTTCTAAACCATCAAAACTTCTGAATAAAAATTTCTCCAGTAGATACAGTCAACGACAAAAATATGGCTCATTGAGGTTCTAGCAGAGAACAGTGGGTGGTAGAGACCTGTATGAAGAGGAAACGTCAAGAAAAATATTAACCAGTGCACACCAACCCTTCAGTATTACAATATATAAAGCTAAAGTGGGCAGTGAAGTTATGCAAATTAGATAATAATGATTTCATCAAACACCCCTCTAAACACCAGTGACAAAAATATAGGTGGAGGAGGTTTTTAACGGAGGTTGTTGGAACAATTCTGAATTCTTGCTTCAGTATTGGTGCGTTATACATTTGTGTTGCTGCATTCCGTATTGCGATTTGTATGCATTTTGTGAATAATGGCTCATCAGAAGCGATTGTCTTCAAAGGAACAAAGCGCAATCGAGATGTATCGTGAAGCGGGACTCAATTTCACTGAAATCGGTAAACGTTTAAACAGGAACCGTGATGTGGTACGTGATTTCTTGAAAAATCCAGACCAATATGGTAAGAAGCTTTCACCGGGTCGACCTCGCATGTTTGATGTCACCTCTTGCAAGAAAATATGCCGAGACGATCATATCCACCTCCGGCATCTTCGTACCGTGCAGCGAATCTTCCATAACAGTGAATTTGTTGGGTGGAGAAAGATCAAACGAGTATCAGCATTGAAACCACAACATCGCAAGCGGAGACTGAACTTTGCAAATGCAAATTTGGACCTAGGTTGTGTTCTCTGATGAGAAGCAGTTCAACCTTGATAATCCCAGTGGACTTGACTGGGAATGGGTGGACTCCCGTGCAGCCCAACGTGTCGAGAAGCGACGTCAAGCTGATGGTCATGACTGGACGAATGTGCTCCTCAGATTACTTTAAACCTATGGGCAGAGCTTGTTCGCTTGGTGTATGACGGTGGAAAACAATTTGATACAGTGGAAGCGTTTACTGAAACAATATGTGAGTGCTGGGGCAATCCAACAAACATACGTGCAGAACTTATACCACTCAATTCGAAACTGGCTCATTGCAGCGCAGAGTGAACATGTAGGGCCAAATGGTTATTAGTGTACAGAAAAATGTATCTTTTCGCTGGTATATTACCTGTTATTCGAATAAAAGCAGCATCGAGCTATATTTTTGTCACTGGTGTTTAGAGGGGTGTCTGATGAAATCATTACTATCCATTTTGCATAAATTCTCTGCCCACTTTGGCTTTACACATTGTAATACTGAAGGGTTGGTGTGCACTGTTTATTATTAGGAGCGATAACTTGAAAACGGATTAACTTTTTCAAATTCTGTTTTCAGAAATACGAAACTTTTCAGAATTTTTCGTGGACCCCTTCAAGTCGAATTCACGTGCTAAAACAGTGAGTGTAAAGAATACCAAGATAATGGCATGTCGTATAACAATCGATTTATCAAGAAGGAATACATTGTTACTTTCTGTTCATCTTTTAAGCATTACTGACATCTGCGCACGTACGTGAAATCGCTTTGTCGACGCACAATTGCTCATAATCCATATTATTCAGTAGCGAAAGAATGGAGCATAATTTATTGGTTTTATAATATCTTAAATGTGTACCCCTTCATAATTTTTACATTTTTTGAGGTAGAAGGTTGAAATTCGGAATGTAGCTTCCTATGGGCATGTCCGTCTGCACTATTTAGTTTGGTTGTGATTGGTACACTGGGGTCGGAATTACGGGGGTGGGATTCAGAGGGGACAACATATCTATGTGCTATTTAGGTACGTAAAGGCGTGAAATTCAGTATCCAGATTCCTCTAGGCAAGATCTACATTACTATAAAGTTTAGGCCCAGGTGTTCCATTGGGGTCGGATTTGCGGGGGTGGTAGTCACATGGGCTTTAGAACTAAGCCAACATATGGCTTCTGATATATCATACGTTCGGAAATGATGAGAAAGGAAAGAAAATGCGTGTTTTTTTTTTACATTTTCTACATATTACGTTTGAGAAAATTAGGTTTTGATTAAAAAACTTGGGGAGAGGTAAAAATGGTAGCGGATAGAGAGCACTTGAAACCTCCACACACTGAACTTAGTCTTTT
>JAHWFO010063146.1:0-14435 GCA_023313115.1 Rhysida immarginata
TTTGCTAGTTAACGTTCGGTAAATTTCTACCCGCTTCGTTTTTCCCACCAAGTGTTCCTGGAGCTGGCTGGCTAACTGCCTCTCTGCACGGCCATTAAAGCTGAAACGACAGTAGCGCCACTCGACCTTGATGGTAGTTGTCGGTGACCATTACAAGTGGGCTCCGTAATGGCGGTCGAGTCTGCTAGTATACAGCCGAGTCTATATATATATACAGCCGAGTCAGGGAATAGGGAGAACGGGAAGGGAAGTTCAGCACTTTTTTTGAAATACGGAAATAACTAGCGCTCCTTGCGTTTGGACTGGTGAACTAGCAATTCGAAACTAAAACCTTAAAAAAGTTTCAGTTGCAGTATTTGGGGCAGTCAGCTGCGTTCTGAAAGTTTGAAAATGGAAGGGTTTTTTATTCACGAATCGAGCTTCATGTCTTTAGGGAATCAAAGATAGAAATTCGTCAATAATTGTAACATATTACAAAGAGCTGTGCATACGAATAGTATCAATATTAACTACCTGTAAATTATTAATTTAATGAAATGTTATAAAGCAAAATTAAGAAACGGAGTAACGTAAGTGAGCATAATCAACTTAGCTTAAAAAATATCTCGACTTCTAATGAACATGCGTAATTAAAAAGTGATTATAAATATTCACTATTCAATAGGCAATTTGTTTTAATTAAAATATTAGAAGGACAGAATACTATTATTAATAAGGTTGATAGCTATTGTATTAGATTTGAGTTTCTTTTGACACATATAATGTAGGCTCCGACCAAAAATCGCAAATACAAAATCTCCGCTCTTAAAAGTTTGGAGAAAATAAACGCATACTTGTTGCATTAATCCTTTACACACTCTTTAGTATTTCAAAAGTGTGTATGTGTGTGTGTTTTTATTCTAATTTAACATACATATTACTTAAATGGGAATTTTATTATTCTACCTTTACTCTGTGCTACTGAATGTGATTAAATTCAGTCCTTTATTGAACAATTTGTTTTAAGGCGCCTTGTTTTAATTTGAAATATTAAACTTCATTTTAATAATGAATTTTCAAACTTTAAAGGAAAATAGATGTGCATTTTTCTACTTTCTGATGTTGAAGAGTGTTTTCCAGTAGAATAGTGTTCAGAGGAATTGCATTACTCATTCAAGCCCTTTTATTATACATTTTTACTGTTATCTGATTATTTCCCCTTATAACCACTAAGAATAGTATAGTTTTATATATTAGCTATGTGGTACTGAAAATTATTAAATTTAGTCATTTAATGAGGAATTGGTTTTAATTTGAAATATTAAACTTCAGTTTAATAATGAATTTTCAAAATCTAAAGGAATATAGGTATGCATTTTTATACTTTCTGATTTTGAGCAGTGTATTCCAATAGAATAGTTTTCAGAGCAATTGCATCACTCATTCAAGCCCTTTTATTATACACTTTTTACTGTTATCTGATTATTTCCCCTTATAACCACTAAGAATAGTATAGTTTTATATATTAGCTATGTGCTACTTTTTATATTTTAATAAATGGGAAACACTCTTTCACATTATCTATCTGCTAAAAGTCAGCAACTTCAGTCATTTAATAAGCAATTTGTTTATATTTAAAATATCAAGCTTAATTTTTTTAATAGATTTTCAAACTAAAAAGGAAAATAGCTATGAACTGTTCTAAATATGATATAGCTAATATAAAAAATTGTATAACAGTTGATTTCTCTATAAAAGAAATGTTCTCGAAAACTTTAGAAATTCAAAAACGTCACCAGCCATGCCATTAAGGATTACAATTTCCACTTGTGAATATCTTTTCCCCCCACCTTCCATGTTTCTTTCTTCGCGTCTTTCCTTATCCCAGTATAATCGAAGGGGGAAGTGAAAGTAACAGCAATTTAAATGGGGAGGGGAGAAAAAGGAACAGCCGATTAGTTCACCAGTCCAAACGTTCTTCCGGTTTGGCGCTGTTTTTATTTCATAAATTTAGCATTGAATCAGTTAGCAATTTCGCTTCCCGTTCTCCCTATTCCCTGGCCGAGTCTGCTAGTAATGTATAGTTGCTCTATCGCAGAGGCCTTCTCTCTCGGTGGTTACGCCTGAGCGCAGATACGTCATACATTATTAATCCGAGGCTAACGAGAAAGACAGGCTCCGGCACTGAAAAGTCACATTACCAAGATGGGTCTATTAGCAATGAGTATTTTATCCTTTGTTGGAAACAATGAAGATTAGATTGTTAATAGACCTATCTTGGTCAGGTGACTTTTCAGTGCCGGAGCCTGTATTTCCAATACCGCCTAGAGAGAAAGCCTGCTCACGGAAAAATCATACATTGTTATATCACCTACGGTAGGGACAATTTAGAGCTTATTATTGGTTGGTTGGTTGGTTGGTTGGTTTATTAGAAATTTAGGCGTCGACTACTAAGATCATTTTGCGCCTTTTACACAAGTTATATCTGTAAGCAGCCCGGGACAAACACAGACATCCATACCCACGGCGGGATACGAACCCACGACCAGGCGGTCTCGAGAACTAGAAAGCCTACGCCCTAGCCCTCTCGGCCACCTGGCCGGCTGCTTATTATTGGTGGAAATATGATTAACAATATCCTACCGTAGGTGATGTAACAATGTATAACGTTTCAGTTGTTTGGCTTTCTTTCTAGCAGGTGTTGTCACGGTAGAGGTGGTGTTGGTATTTCTCGTTAGCCTCGTTGTTAATCATCATTAGAAGGGTATTGTTATTCCCATTTCTAACAATAATAGAGAGGTTCAGCAAAGCAAACGTGTGGCATGGCAATGACGTTGAGCGCAGGAATGTCGTACATCTAGGTCGAAGCTTCACGTCCGCTCCACGCTGCCCCACGTCGACGTGAGTTAAAAAAAAGTCTGAACTATTGACGTCATTGTTTCACATATCCACGTTAAATCTGGCGAATTCAAACGTTCACGCTTGCCATTCCCTATGTTTTTATTTATAAAACGAAGAAATAAAGTGCTATTTTATTTTGCACACGTGTTCTTTAGACTTACATCTATGATATGATAATTGAATAATTGTTTTTTGTACAAACGATATTTAGAATATAAGGTTAGAAATGTACGATGTCGTAATAGTAAGGAACTCTCAAAATACAAGCATGAGGCAAGAACCGGATGCGGATATTTGTGTTCTGCGCATGCGTAATAAGAACATATGATGTCATACTTATGTGACGCTATTTGGACTTGTAAGGGGAAGTAACGCTTTGCTGAAGCAGGTTTTCAAAGCCAACGCCTGTGTGAATGTGAACTTGGATGATGTCACCACTCATTTTCGCGTTCACGTTCACGTTAACACTTTGCTGAACCTCTCTATTAAGTCTTAAATTAGCCCTCCTAAGGATGATGTAACAATGTATGACGTTTCCGCGCTCAGGCAACACCACCTAGGGTTTTTCTAAGAAGTCGACCGATCGCGACCGATTAATCGTGTCTGGCATTGTTGATATTTTTATTCTATCAGGAAGAAGTGTTTTTTTTAATAAAAATTTCGCGGAAAAATTGATATTCGAGCATGTGATTTATCATAAGCGGTAGGAATTTTTAGACATAGACAATATTTTAAAAAAAATTGAATATCATATTGACCAGGCACGAAAAATTGATGTTTGATCACATGATTCATCTTCGACCGGTCGCGATCGGTCGGACTTCTTAGAAACACTCCTAAAGAGAAAGCCTGAGCGCGAAAACGTCATACGTTGTTAAAATGTCATAAGTAGTCATCTTTAATCGCATTTCTTTAATTCGCATTTAATAGAGAGGTTCAGCACCACGCGAACGTGACGCGAACGCGTGTGACGTTTCTAGTCCGAAATGTCATAGCTTTTTCATTGTTTACAGTTTCATGCACTGTTACATCATCATGCGGAGTCAAAATTTAGTGCTTATTATTGGTAGAAATAGATTAAACATGATGTAACAATAATAAGCACTAAATTATAACTCCGCATGATGATGTAACAATATATGAAATTTTCGCGCTCAGACTTTGAATAGGGGTGGTGTTGCATGTATAAATTTCATCAACCATTGTTGACGCAACATATAAACACAACCAGCCGATTGTTGACGCAAACATCACGGGCTGATTGTTCACAGATGCAAACAAACAAACATAAATCAAGTCTATTTCATATACTATACAAACAGAGTCAAAAAAATCTGGCGTGAGGAAAAAAACTAAGTCTCGGGACAATTGAATATACCTATTGTTGCAAAACCTGTTGTCCTGGGGCGCGTTCCTCGACATTGTCCTAAAACGAAACGACCTGACGTCAGAGATGGTTATTCGTCTTCAATACTCGCTGGCTGTGTTGGTGAAGTTGCAACGATTAAACGTCATAATTACGTCTACATCGTTGATAGCATTGTTGAATCTGCAAACGAAAACAGCAGTCGTCCGTTCGTCGTGAAAACGAACGCATGAATCTTCCAACTGATTTCATCGTTTTTTATTAAGTAAAGGCCCTTTACAGGACCACATTTCTATTCGAAAGAGATTGTCAAAATAAAAATTTAATCTAAAACATATAAATGCCTGCAGCAATTATTCGTTTATGCTACTTTACAGTGTTTAAACTATAAAATAATTATGGAAAGAGAACGTATAAAAGTAATAATTTGTAATAAAACTTTATTAACCTCAACAAAAATTAGTTAAAGAATAAATCAGAAGATCTTCAGTGAGGGTTTTATTATACGCCAAAAATTAGTTCCTGAATTGCACATATTCATTTATAGTTTTCATAAATTGAAATTTTGAAATACCTTCCAATTTTTTAGTACCTTTGTTGTTTTTTTTTTGTTTTTTTGTTCCTTCTGCCAGAGTTTTATAGGTATTTTTTGTTCAGTTAATAAAGCTTTATTCTAATTATTATAAAATATTTAACCAAGCAAATTGTCACAAAGCCAATATAAATATTTTAGATTTAGCGATTTAATTATTTCAAGAAATAAATTCCAAAAGTGTTCTGTGTGAAATAAAATAAAGCGATAATGTGTATTGATATATGAATATTATTTAACAAATTTATTTCTTCTACACTTTACATTTTATGCAGCTTTTTGCGACTGTATTATTTATTTATTTTTCAAAATGCAACTTACAGAATTAAAAATGTATTTTGCGGAATTAAAATATGTAATTTGAAAATGTATATTCCGACATTAAATTTCAGGTTGTAAAATACAATTTTTTGCGAATTCTTAAATGGATTCCTCAAATTTAAAAATGCTGTTTGCAAATTAAAAATGCATTTTGCAGAATTAAGAAATGCAATTTTTTGGAATAATTTTTCCAAATAAGAAATAGATTATGACATTAAAATTCAGCTTGTGAATTAGCTTTTTACGAATTCTTAAATGGATTTTCCAAAATAAAAAAAAATGCAGTTTTTGCAGAAATAAAAATGCTTCTTGTGAAACAAAACATATTCATCGGAAGTATTTTCTTATTGGTTCTAGAAATCTTCTGAGATTTTCAATGAAAACTCTTGAGAAAACCCTTCTAGTATATCCTTTTTTTTAGTATATCCTTGAGAAAAAGTGCATTATAAAGCGCTACTCTGAAATTGTACACACTGTTCTGTCGTCATTTAATCATTCAAAACCTGCTCATCATTCAATGTACCCAATCTGTTGAGAAATGAATATCTCTGAAAATGCTGCTTCAAAATAGCATACGAATGCTGGACGAGTATAAATTTGAAACTTACCACCAGAGACTTCCCTCTGATGCCCGAGGACGCGGATTTTTCAGGGGAAAATCCTGAGATCACGCACTTCTTTCAGAAGGGAAGTAAAGCCGTTGGTCCCGTGTAGTCGTTTGCCGGCTGCACGTTAAAGAACCCTTGCGAGGCAAAAATTTGCGGCCCCTATAACGCCGTCCTGAAATGACCATGGCTGTTGAAAAGGACGTTAATACCAAACAAACCAACCCAAACTATCTCTTGTTTCACGGAGAATTCTCTGATTCTCGAGAAATTCACGAGTGGTTGTTCTCCAAACGCACTCATTGTAGAGTATGGTAGTAGAGAGATGTTGTAGACTTTGTAAACGCACTCATTGTTTTAAACAAACGGAAAAATACTGATTGTTAACATCCAAGATGGAGACAATGAAGGTTGGATGTTGTTAACAGAGGCGAGTACGTCCAAAACCTCCTAGAAAGAAAGCCTGTGCACTGAAAATTCATACATTGTTACATGATCATAAGAAGCACGGTCTGGTCATCGAGTTCCATTGTTAAAATGAAGCTAAAGTTTCTAGCTCCCGGTAGGGCGGGAACTCTATTGAAAAGTGGCGCTGCATGTACAATCGGCCCAAAAACGCCTGCAGCGCCGCCCTATCAACAGACAGAAACTTTACTTTCATTTTCAGTTTCAATAAAAAACCTCTATCGCAGGTCACGGTTGGCCCTGGTCAACACCTCCTAAAGAGAAAGCCTCTGCACGGAAACCGTCATACATTGTTACATCATCATAGTAGTGCAAATTCAGGGCTTATTATTGGCAGAAATACGAATAACAATGCCCTACTTAGATGATGCAACAATGTATGAGGTTTCCGTGCACAGGCTTTCTCTTTAGGAGGTGTTGCCCTGGTGCGATCTATGCGGCACCTGGCGCGATCTGCTTTCCTTAGCTTCTCGAAACAATGGAAAATGGCCGAAGCTCGATGACCATGAATATCTATAGACCGTGATAAGAAGTCATAATTCAGGGCTTATTATTGATAGAAATACGAATAACAATGTCTTTTTAGGATTATGTAACAATGTATGAATTTTCAGTGCACAGGCTTTCTTTCTAGGAAGTCTTGGACGTACTCGCCTCTGACGTCAGGCGCTAATTTTTAAAATTAAATAACTCCTAAAATAATAGTGATATTTGAAAACTTTTTGTGCAGAATTTAATTTTTCAATGTCCTCGATAACTTTAGGACAAAAAATATACATGTCAAATTTTGATGTCAGTTGCCCTTTAAGATATTTTCATTTTAACAATCGTATTACGTAACAATCTGTCAGATGAACCAAGAGTAAGTTTATGAACACAATCATTGAAGGCTGAAGAAAAGAAAAGAAGTTTAAATATCAGATTATAATGAGTTTAAAATCTTTAACAATAATGCAAAGTTCTTTCAAAACAATTTCTGTCTATGGATTCAGAAACAACAAAAGAGATAAAGATGGTTTGTGAAATTATTTTTCATGTTTAATTTATTTTCCATTATTGTTAACATTCTTTTACAGTTAGTGGTTCATTCGAATAAAACGAAGTGGTTCCCTTATGCTACGATAGAAAAAATATAATAATGGAAACTTCATGATGTTTGATGAAATATCTGCTATTTATAAAAGTCTGGTGTCTGAATACATTCTTTGAAATTGTGCGGAAGACTATGGGGTTAGCGATAATTTTTAAATATTATTTTTTTTGCCTTTTACTATTATGCAAATTTTCATGAAACTAAAGGTTAACTCGGCAATAATTTTTATCTATTCATTATCGTAGTGCTCTTAAAAATGCTCTAATAATCTGTGGAATCGTGACGGTTTTTGTTTTCTCCATGATTGTCTATCTCATCATCTGCATTTCCTGCCTCAAAGGTAAAGCAAGTTTTTGAATTATGCCTAAATTATTAAAGATGTCTAAATAAAAAGAATTGCTCATAATTAAACAAACATAAGAGGTAGTAGACTTGCGTGCTTTTTAAATAAAAATAAATGAAGCTTTTTTACTTTACTAAAAGATTGCATTACTTGTAAGTCTTCCATTTTCAATACAGTTGCTAATACTATATTAATTATGAATATACAAATAAAATGTCGAATAGTACTGGATCCTTAATGGTTATGTTTGCCAAATAAATATATAATTCATATTATAACTTTTTAATTTTAATTTTTTTTTTTACATATTTATCCTCCAAGGAGATTTGGTTTGAAAACCATTATCAAGGAGATTTAATAGAATTTAGACGTAGCAATAGTTTTGAACAATTGATGTTAATGTAATGTTTCATGAGGAGTTTTTTTTTTATTTTTATTTTTTTTTTTTGTTTCTGCTGTTATTGTTAAATATAAATGCTCGATTTCTTCTTTTGGGACGGCCGAGTGCCATATGGCACTTTTACTCGTTTTTATAATATAGTCAGAAATAAAAATTTTTATCTTTTTATTAGAAATAAAAATTTTTATCTTTTTATCTTCTGTCGGATTAGAGAATCGATTTTACTTTTATTTATTTCTCGTAAACTGTGTTACATATCTATTCGAAACAATTTCCGACAGCTACCACCATCTTTGCCCATCTTCAGATAACATTTAGATTCCGTGGCGGTACAACAATTCATTATTTGGCTCGATGAACTCGGTGATCCAATTTCGAATTCCTTCATTTCGATGACGAATACCGGCCAGATGATTTTAGAAGTGTACCGAAGGAGCAGTGACCGGAGAGTACGCCGATGGGATAGGGGTTCTCACCTATATTCGTTAAAGAAAATCTTTTACCATTTGACCAACGTGAAAACGAGCGTTGTCGTGCAGCAGAACAACTAGATGGTGACTCGGTGGCCGTTCTTCCTAAATTGCATTCTTCAGATTTTGCAGTTGCTGTGCATAACGGTTTGCCGTGACTCTACCCTATTGGAAGAATCTCATGGTACAGCAGCACCTTCTTGCTATTAAGTTGCGTTTGGGCTGCACATTGCCCTGCGAGGGTGATTCGGTAGGGTTGACACACGATTTTTTTTTACGTTTCGGGTTATTGTACCAGAAATCTTTTTCGCCGCCGGTACGATCTCGTACAGAGAAGGCTTCTGCCTGGCCATCAGTTGAAGACACGAGTCTTGGAGCTGCGTCCGATTTTTTATCTGTCAACTCGAAAGGCACCCATTTTCTTCTTTTTGGATTTTTCCAACACGTGCAACTGACGTCCGATGGCTTGGCTAGTTACTCCTTTGCAGTTTCTTTTGATTCTCAGTCGTCTAAGGAGAAAACCGCTTCAAGATTTGCGTCTGAAAACTTCTTCAGCTGGCCCGGGCGTTCTTCATCCTTCAAGTCGAAATTGCCGGCCCTGAAATATTTGACTCGACGTTGACTCGTCCTTTCTGTTGCGGTAATCTCTCCATAGGTTTCGTACAGGATCCTGGATGTTTTGATATCGGTTAGACCATTGATCCATGATTAGATTCGCCGACAGATGCATAGCAAGGGCGGAATTTTTTAAGGGGCGTCATTTTTGGCTTATTCCATTGAAAAATATTGTTTTTCTATCGGGAGAATGGTATTGTCCATTTTGCAGTATTGTTTTAGTAAGCATGAGGTATTCTATTTTGTTACTGGAGGGGGGGGCGCTGTTTTGTTTTAGTAAGTGTAACTCCATACCGGTGCGAGATACGACACTCATTGCTTAATAAGAGATGTTTATTTTAGTACCCTCTATCTACCATATTCTTTTGTAACATAAGTTCTGAATCGCCTGTATACTACTACGATCAATAAGTTCGGAGACTGTGCTGATAATCAGGCTTGGAGGAGAGGGAATCTATTTGACCGTGGCGTAGAGGCATATATGACGCAGAACGTGGTAAGGAGGAAGCACCTCCGCAGTTCAGGCTTTTTCCAAACAATGCTATCATTGAACTGTAGTTGTTCGCGTTCGTCGGAAGGGCGTGGTACATTACGAGTTCGTACCGGAAGGGACGGCAGTAAACAAGGAGAGGTACATACGGATTCTGGCTTGCCTCCGTGATGCTCTCCGCCAGAAGCACCCAGAACTCAGAGAAAAGCAAGGGTTGGGTACTGCATTATGACAATGCCCTCTCATATTGGTTTTTCATGGTGCAGGTTGCACTAGCCAAAATGGGAATTCAACCCTTCCACACCCGCCGAACTCAGCCGGTTTCGCCCCATGCGGCTTTTACCTGTCCTCCCGTTTGAAAAACGAACTCAAAGAACGCCGTTTCAACAGTGCACCTGAGGTTCAGGAAGCAGCGACGACCGCCCTGAAGACCATCTTCTCCAAAGGTTTCCAGGGATGTATTCAGCAACTACAATATACTCGCGTTGACAGAAGGGTATAGTTGCAGAAGAGGAGTAATTTGAAGGTGGTTGTGTGTAATACGTGATAACAATACATAACAATCATATACGTCAGGAAGGCCAGTCTCCGATTTTAGTGATCGTAGTAGTAGTTGCTTGTGAATGTAATGCCAAAAAATACGAGATGCTGCCAAAAATATCCGAGACTTTGAATAAGCGCCCAAACCAAAAACAGTACGAGGTTCTGCTGTTAGATGCCTGTTGGCATGTTCGACAAACTTGATATTGTGGGTTCGAATCCTTTAGAATACACTTTTTAAACAGAAACAACTTCGTTTCCCGTCTTCGTTTTGCGTTGACAAGCTCGGCGAAGACGGGAAGGTACGATTTTTATTATAAATATCCGTCTTCGCCGAACTTAAACATTTACGTGACGAATATGAAGATCGAAGCATAAAACAGGTGTATGTAAAACGTTTGGTATGAGCATTGTTCTTCGACTAGACAGAAATATGCCACCCTTGCGTTCCGTATGGAAATATAAGACATACTCCAGAGGATCATTCCATGGGCGATATTCTAAAATCCGTGGAACTCTATTCATTATTTGCACTGATTCCCTGCCAGTAAAAAACTACAGCAACGTCCAAAGTTGTCGGAAAATTGTAGGGTCGACGGTCATTAGGTTGAACAATACAACAGCCAATTCCGATAATCAGGTTTAATATAAGCTACAATACATCTACTCAGCGGGGATAACGTAGGCAATTCGTTTTATTACCAAGAATACCGTTGCAGGCGACTGATCATTTTGTAGAGTTCAAACGTCGACAATTTCCCATCCCCCAGCTTACACAATGACAATTAACAAGTCCCAGGATCAAACCTTAAACAACATTGGTATATACCTAGAGTAGATAGATACTGATGCCCCGCCTTCTTTTTGCCTTGAAAAGCTCGGCGAAGACGGGCATCTCAGCTAGTTATTATTATATGAATTTGTTCTGAAATATAAATGAAGTAATGGAAATTGAAAATTTTTTAATTTCTATTTGAAAGGGTCATTTTTTTCTTTTAAAATATATTGATTTAACTTGTACATGTTTGATTGCGTATTATTTTAGTATAATTTTTTTTTTGATTTGATTGGTTAAAACATATAAACTTACTTTTGTGTATCACATATCACATTAATATTTGTTTAAATGATTTGTTTAGTGGAAGATTCTGCCTTTATCTATACTACTGTTTATAAAAATCGCAACACCCTGATGGAATAGCCCAATCTGCATTAAATTTGGAGCATTTGCATATCATGAGTCAGAAAAGAAACTATTAGATTTTCAGGTCAATACAATGCGTTTTATTGTCACATTAGTATCGGGTGAAACCACCGTGGGATGCAATTACAGCCTCTAAACGTCGTGGTATTGAGTCAAACAAGCTCTGAATAAGGGCCTGGGGAATGTCCTGCCATGCTCTGTCTACACGGGTATACAGTTCATCCACAGTTGCTGCTGCAGGAGTCTGACGAGCCAATCGATGAGCAACCCTGTCCCACACATGTTCGATTGGGCACATGTCTGGTGAACGAGCAGGCCAGGGGAACAAGGGCGTCTGATGTGCTTGGAAAAAGGCGAGGACATTTCTGGCCACATGCGGTCGGGCATTGTCCTGTTGGAATACAGCGCCTGGAAGGTTCTGCAGGAAGGGGATGGCCTCGGGTTGCACAACTTCCCTGATGTACCGGTCACTGTTCAGATTGCCATGGATTCTGATCAGACGGGAACGGCCATGGTAACTGATTGCACCCCACACCATCACCCCTGGCGTTTGTCCTGAATGACGCTGCAGGATGCATTCTGGAAGGATGCTGGGTCGTCCTGAGCCTGGTCTTCGGTGTGCCCTGTTCTCTTCGCTCCACTGCCTCTATGCTCGCATAACTGTCGTTGCATTACGTCCTACACGAGCAGCAATGTCACGATACGACCATCACGCTTCATGCAGACCAATTACGCGTCCTCTTTCAAAGTCTGTCAGTTGTTGATATGGTACCCTTCGTCGTCGTCGAGGCATGGTGTTCTTTCAAGCAATTACTCTGAAAATCTAATCATTTATACTCTGACCCATTGTATGCAAATATTGCAAATTGCATATGGATTAGACCATTCCATCAGGGTGTTGCGATTTTTATAAACAGTAGTGTATTACACGTTTGGGTTTCTTGTAAACATTTTGTTTCGTTTGGGTTTTAAAATAAATCTCATCTGTGTAGGATTTAAAATATTATATACTGGGTATATTAAATATTCATAAGATTTTTTTGTCATTTCCATCAAATCTTTATGTATTAAATTAGTTTTTATCCTTTCAGTGTTTTTTTTTTTAAGATTTATAAGTTCCTCTGTTTAATTTTGTTTCTTTATCTCTTCCGTGGTGGAAATGCGTAAAATAAAAATTTAAAAATAAAATCGGTTAACAAAAGAATATTCTTTTGTGCCACAATAAAAAGAAACTTGTCCAAGATATTCAGTCCTATTTTAACCATTAGTCTTATTTTTAAATCATTAATTAAAATTACATAGGGGGCGCCGAAATCATGTTATTGGAAAATCCTGGCTACGCCACTGGTATCCAAGATATGAAGGGGGTAACAGACTTTTGACTCACCCTGTATATTTCTATTTGATCATTTTACTCTAACTTAAGCAGATTCTCACGCTGTTTGTGTAACGCAATTTCGTTATGAGCTTTAATCTCTTTTATTTTTTGGAAACCGTACTTGTTTAGTTGTTATGCTAGTAAAATATCTAGCACAATAAATGTTGAAATCGGAACATAAAAAGGATTGACTATAATTGTAAATTTTCTATTCTTTGCCGATCAGATTGTGTATCTTAATTTTACTAATATCTTAGCTTGTATCTTATTTACTAACCACGCATTCCATACCAATGAGTTGCATCTGTGCCCGCTGGGACCTAACTCGTCGGTCTGTGTTCATACCGGCACAGAGTAAGAAAGTAATACTTTCTTACTCTGTGATACCGGCTTCAGCAGGTCACCATTGTATTTTTTCTTATTTAACCAAATAAATAAATAAATAAAAAAAAAAATTATAGTACATTGCGGTGTACTTTGACTGTAAATTGAAATTTTTTTAGTGAGATTTTATTGGCCTTTGGAAAAATTTTAAGCTAACATATCAATTCTGACATATTTTTAAATATATTTTTAGAAGCTTTGTATTACATAATAGAGAATAAAACCTGACTAGATTCACTTTTATTCTCAGTTTTATCAAAATAACAAGAAGATGAAAAGTGACAACTTTTTTTAAGTTATATTTTGTGAGTGTGAGCTTGCATGATTTGTAAATTCATTTTTCTTTAACACTTTCCATTTAAAAGAAAACTCTTCTGCAACATTAAATGGTTCGTTTTCATTCATTTTAGGACATATGTGTGCTTTATTTAATTAAAAAACAACATACAATATAAAAACAAGAATGATTTTACCGCCAAAGCGGATAAAGGGAGCACATTTTCTATTTATAGCATCGTACATGGATATATAGAATTAACCAACATTTTAAAACACTTGAGAGTAAATAAATAAATATGAAAACTAAATTGTAAATTACTATTTAAATAGGCTAACGTATAGAGAGAATTTAAAAGAATAAACTTGAAGAATGAAAGGTAAATGGAGAGTGAAGTTATTCCTCATACACTTAAAAAAATAAAAGTTCTTTAATTTGTAAGAATTCTCACATAATGTTAAACGAAGTGAGCCTCAATTGCTGAAGCGTTATGTGTAAGCATCTATTAGATTTTCATATTAAATTACTAAAGTCTTATTGAAGCAAGCGATTAACTACTATTAAATTAATTAGTAATGAGTTTTAGATACCATTAAGCCTAAGAGTACTATACTCTTGATTCAAATAAGCTATGGATAACAAAAGATCTAATAACGCGTAAGGAGTTGGTTGATATATTACACGCCATATCTTAGCATTAAAAGTTCTATAAATTCTGTATTGTACCATTACGGCACGTGCTACAAAACCAATTGCCACTATCATTATTTACTCGTGATAGTCACTCATGGCACGTTGTTACGAGTCGGTTGATATATTACATGCCATATCTTAGCATTGAAAGTTCCAAGGTTACCATATGGTACCATAGGGCACCATTAGGGCACGTGCTACTAAACCAATAACTATTATCATTATTTACACGTGATATTCACTCATGGCACGTTATTACGAGTCGTTTGATCTATTACATGCCATATCTTAGCATTGAAAGTTCCAATGGTTTCATATG
>JAHWFO010063147.1:0-15492 GCA_023313115.1 Rhysida immarginata
TTTACAGAACCTGAGTTATTAACTTGTTGATCTTGGTGGCGGCATTTTTTTTTTCTGTTCATATCTCAGTTATCGTTCAAATTCGGAACCATGTTCATATGAACTTTTTTGCTTAGAATCACCCATACTAACTCCCCTAGAAATTTGTACAATGAATTCTGAGACACCCTGCATACATGGAGATATAAAGGTTCCTTTAAAAAAATTGAAATGTTTTCGTAAGTTTTTTGTTTATAACATGCAGGGTTTTCAACTCAATGCAATGCCATTTTCAGGAAACTTGACAATCTACAGTAGATACCAACCTGCAATCAGAATATAAAAATATTAAATATTTGATGAAATATGACATTTTTTACTAAATAATGTTTAACTGCGCATGCGCAAGGGTTACCAAAATGTCTTTTGCACAGTTTATTAGCCAAATGTATAAAGTTACTCTTATAAAAAGCCCAAGCAAATAGCGTGAAAATTCAGAAAGATATCGCCGTTAGAATGATTTGAATTTCAATTGCTCTCAAAAGACAAACAAAACGATAACAGGTTCTCTCCAAATTTTCATTTTTGGATCGGACACAAGTATCAACTTCTTCTCCCTACGATGATATGAAAGCATATTGATTTCATATTGGGTTCATATCAGCTTAAGGAGAAGAAGTTGATACTGGTGTCCGTTCCAAAAATAAAAATTTGGAGAAAACCACTTATCGTTTTGTTTATTTTTGAGAGCAACTGAAATTCAACTCATTCTATCGGCGATATCTTGCTGAATTTTCACGATATTTGCTTGGGCGTTTTATAAGAGTAGCTCTATACACTTAAATAAGAAATTATGTAAAAGGCATTTTGGTAAATCTTGCGCATGCGCATTGAAACATTATTCAGTAAAAATGCTCACATTTCATCAAATATTTAATATTTTTATATTCAGATTGCAGGTTGTTGCTGGCCTCCTATTTGCCTTCGGGACAAACCCTTCTCTGAAATATATGAGGTGTAACATTCTCTTTACACCCCTGAGGTTTCAGGATAATTCGTCAAGTATTTTTCTAGATATTCGACAAAACGTATAAAATCGAAAATGTCCGATTGCTTTTTGGGTAGATAGTGTAGATCTCGACGTTGTTGCAGATATCTGTTATCTGTCAAATAATTCACACGAGCTTTTGAAATAAGGTTATGATTGGTTTGGTTCGTTGGGTATTAACGTCCTTTTCAACTGCTATGGTCATTTCAGGACGGCGTTATAGGGGCCGCAAATTTTGCCTCGCAAGGGTTCTTTAACGTGCAGCCGGCAAACGACTGCACGGGACCAACGGCTTTACTTCCCTTCCGAAGGAAGTGCGTGATCTCAGGATCCCCCCCCCCCCCCGAAAAAATCCTCGTCGTCCTCGGTCGGGGTCGAACCCGCGTCCTCGGGCATCAGAGGCGGAAATAAGGCTATGAAAAAAAAGCTAATGGCGTTCGACGACCGCGGAGGCTTATTTGAATCAGGTTATGAATAGCTCTCGGTACAAACATATTTCAAATGAAGGTCAAAGAAAATGCAAATTTTTGCTTGAAAAAAGTCATTTCTTCTTTTTAAAAAGCAAAGAAATAGAAATCATCATGCAGTATTAAGAACTTCCTATTTACCCCTGTTGGAGAACATTACAAGATAGAATGGACATTGCTTGTGGTCACATGATTCCTAGAGAAAGCAACCGTTGTCAAATATAATCATTTTCTGTCAACGAACTGTTAAAAGTGTTTCTGCTGCACTGTTTGAAAGATGTAACACTGCTTGCACCTCTTTATGATTGTCGCAAATTGTTTCGGAAAGTCATTGGTTTTATGCGTTTTGAAAACGATTGACAATGCAACTTCAGCAAGATTCATTTACTTTCTGGGCCTCTTCACTTAGCTGGATGTAAGACAATAAAACCCTCTTTTAGTATCCTCCAAGACATTTTCAATTGAACAGGCAGAAGAAATCAATGGTATGATAAATGTCATTTGCCTGAAAGCAGTGTCACGAATCCGCAATCCATCAAGGATTCCGATGACGGCGTCGGTTGCTTTCGTACCCGCGTCATCTACTCATCGGCGTGGAAAGCTAGTCGACGTAATGCTCGTCGCCACCGACGTAAGAAGGAACGGACGAATGAGGAAGATCGGACGTGTGCCCGTGATGAAAATGAGAGAAGACGTGACTGGAGAAAAAACTTCGGAAGAGAGAGGTCGAAAAAGACAGCGAGAGAGAAAGGATGGATACACCAGCTAAACAGCCAAATGGGCAGATACTGTTGATGGAAGCAAAGCAGGAAGCTTCATCTGGAAAACCCCCGGCAAACCTCCCGAGACGTGCGAACGTCGGAGAGAACGGTGAGCCGCAGAAGAGCGACCCAGAGAGCCCCGTTACAGCGACGTCGTCGCCCCAGAGAATGGAAAACGTAAAGGCGTATCATAACTGGCGTATGTGTTATATGTCATATAAAAGATTCAAGGTTATTGAACTCTAATATTATCGTTTCTAGCAATTTCTATCCGGGCAGCTGTGTCGAGCTAGCCAAGAATACATTTACCGAACTGCGCAGTTACGAACTTTGGCCCTTCGGACTTCTAGCTACTTAGAATACCATCTGGGATTCATATTAGTAGCGTGAGAAGTCGTTATCCTCCGTTCCATTGGAATCTAGTTTTGCAATCCTGCCCGTTTAATAATTCTTGCCATATGACGTCTTTTATGGTTGCCAATAGTGTCGGCTACTCTTAGGAGTCGAATGCATTATAATTCACTTATATTTTGTCTTACTCGCAGTTATTTATCTTCGAATCCTTCTGCATCAATTTGTTCCCAGCAGAGTACCACCGAGTGTCTCTGCAGGCAAGTGTTACCTACTTGTGACATATTCACCTATATTGGAAAGTTTAGATAGCGGTTTAAGGAGGTGAATTCCTTAGATGCAGATGCATATAAATTTGAAGTTTAATTCAACTTGAAAATTATTGGGTTCCCATTGCTTAGATCTCGAAAAATCAATCGATCACTGGAAATCGTTTTTTTTTTTTTTGTTTATTTTTAACCTACGAAACCTCGAATATAGAACTTTTCTCGATGCTTAACAGAAAAGAAAAAAAATGTGTGTGCTTAAGACCACACGACCGAAGTGAAAACTTTTATGGCGACTGTAATCGATTCTAAGTAATGTATAGGTGAATGATATATATTATTATGGGTGTTATTACTTGGACGAATCAGGAACAAACCATAAATTATTATTATATTAATAAAACCATTTATTTTCATTCGTTTTCTCATTAGATCTTTACTTATGCAGGATGCTTTTGAAAAGGATGTCGTGAGATATCTAGCGATTTCTGCTCCTTAAAATAAACACAAGTTTCCTCGTACGTTTTGTCGAAATTGCATTTCTTAAATGAGTAAACAGCTCGTGAAGTTTGGTTAAACTCCGCCCATAACGTAAACACAAGCGAATGAATGACTTTAGTAAATCATACAGTTCGTTGAACAGTCGCTAATATGAATGTGCGTCGCACCGCAAAAAGCAATCCAGCCAACAAGAAATGAAAACTGGTTTAAGGAGACATTAATACTGTATCTCTCGATCATTTATCCACTTGCACATCTTCCCTAATTTGTTGACAAGTTCAATTCTGAGGTCTAGTAAGTACGAATCTTTCAGTAGGCTGTGAGAATGGTCGAGTTAAGTGGACAGGTATTTCTCAGAAACATATTAATGGAACACGTGGTAGTGTTTAGTTTTTTTTTCATGTGCTTTTATTTACGTTATGGGCAGAGTTTAACCAAATTTCACGAGCTGTGTACTACTTTAAGGAAAGCAATTTCGACAGAACGAAAGAGGAAACTTGTGTTTATTTTAAGGTGCAGAACATCGCTAGGAATCTCAGTACATGCTTTTCAAAAGCATCCAGTAATCTAGATTACATACAATATATTTGCATTGAAAAGCCCAATGATACTGTAATGAAACCATTAATGATACGATTCCAACACGTACTATTAAACAAATATCGAGTATCATTAATTACTCGTTATATTCACTCATGAGATGTTGTTACGAGTTGTTTGATACATTACATGCCATATCTTAGCATTGAAAGATACAACAGTAACTCAGGGTGCCATATGGTACCATTAGGGCATGTGCTACTAAACTAATTCCCAATATCATTATTTATTCGTTATATTCAGTCATGACACGTTGTTACGAGTTGTTTGGAAACCTGTACATTTTATTTTCTGAAAAAGCATTACAGCCAGATCTCAGTGAACAACCTACAGCCAGCAATAATTTATATAGGGTGGTTTTTGAACACATTTTCAGAGTATTCACCAAACAAATTCAACAAGATGACTCGACCAGCGTGCCTTCACTCACAGATTTAATAGCACAACAGGAAGTGAAGCCCTCACTAACAACTTGATAAAAAAATGGGGTGAATAGTGTTATTTATGTTCTTAGTTTATTAGCAATGTTATTGTCTATTGTCTAACTATAATTAAAGTTAAGTAGTTTAATTAAGCTAGTGATTTTTCAATTAAGTTACTCCAATTACTCTATTAGCTCAATTTAGGTTAGCTGAGTTAAATAAACATCATTTCTAAGTTAAACTCTGTAGCCGTCCTGTGTTTGTGTAAATTATCCACTGCGCAACACACTGCTCAAATATTTAAACATTACAAGCAGCTAATTTCTGAGCATAGCAGTGATTTCACACTTCATTTATAAATGATGAAATAAAATTAGGTTCCCTATAAAATTCGAAACCCAACATGCTCTCATTCAGACCAATATAAAGTCTAATCCAAGAAAGGTAGCTTGCCCTCTTCCTGCATTTCCATTGTAAACACAATGGAAGTTGACAAATCATTTAATCCAGGGAGAAAGTTCTTGAAACTGTGATGCTCGCAATCAAAAACAGCGACAACATCATCAATGAACCTATCCGATGATGCTACTGTTCTGTTCTTAAGAGACCAGAGAAGGATGTAGGCTAATGCAGCATCCCATGGGATTAATTGGAGCGACGATTATGGGCTAGTCCATTCGGGAATAATGGAAGAAAATTCATGAAGTTCTTTACCAAAATCTGGTTGCAAATATTTCTCGGACAGGAGAGGCCTTAAAGAAAGAAAAAGGAGGATCAACATCATATTCATTTTTGTTAAATCATAGTTGCAATGCAAAATACATGTGTCCGAAACTTTCATTGCGCTTAATTGATTGCTGAATTACAGGATGGGCCGATAATGAATTCAAATAGTTACATAAATGGAAAATTTTATTGATATTACGTTTTTACTAGGATAGAACAAAAACATTCTTTCTGGATGATGTTTATTGGATTATGTGAGGATGTTTATGATGTGAATAATAGAAAAAAATCATTTTTTCCAAAAAACATAAAAGCATTGCAAAATTTTTTCGAAAATATTTTTCTTTTAAAAAGAAAATACTATTTCAAATTCACGAAACTAAAATATTTATTATGTAAAAATAAGTATTACGTGGTCGATGACCGGTCTATTATTCGAAATATCCTGCCGCATTATGAATCAAAACATTTTATTGAAAAATTATGTAATGATTATGCCGTTGTATAAAAAAACATTAAAAAAAACCACTAAGTAACTCCATTCTTCCGCTACTTAATAAGACAGATTATGAGCAACTGAGCAATCGTGTGTCGACAAAGCGATTTCACGTGCGCATGCCGATATCAACAAGAAATCCTCCCGAAGAAGTATAGGAAAGTAGCGGAAGCACTGTGATCATCTGTTTTTACCCTTTTATCTCACTTTTTAACACCCCTCACCAATTTTTTAAATCGAAAAATTGTTTTTCTCGAACGTATTATTTAGAAAGTGTAAAAGAGCTCTATCTTCTTTTGTATCTCATCATTTCCGAACGATGATATATCACATGCCTTATGTTGCCTTAGTACTAAAGACCAAGTAACTGCCACTCCCACAACTCCGATCCCATTGGGAGAATTTGGCCCAGACTTCATAGTAATAGAGATCTTGCTTAGAAGAATCTGCATACCGAATTTCACTCCTTTATATGCATTGTGACGTATTGTTCCCCTTTCAAAAGGGAAGGTTACTGTGTAAGAACTTTATACACAGGAACTAACCAATACGTATCCCAGGTGTAGTGGAATAAAGGAAACAATCAGGATTGGCTTTTATTGCTCAAACATAACAAACTTTATTAATAAAATAGAGCTTTAAAATCAAGAGGATAATAAGGTGAATAGAAAGGATTGTAACTGGAAGAGAGAGAACATTTGACTTATTAACTAGTCTTATAACTACGATTCAAAGACTCCTTAACGAATAAAAAATAAAATTTAAAATAAGGGCATAAGATGTTTCTCTAAATATAGTTTCTAGGCAAGTGAACTCAAAACAAGGCCATATATATAACAAATAAACCTTTGTTAAGTGGCAATTCAGATTTGAGATCTCATTTTGATCCAAGGACGCACTGTAGCACTAACACACTCACACACGCAACTAATTTGTTCACTATGGGTATACACGAGATCTCACAACTTTTTACGGCTAAGGAGTCGCGAGACTTGGCTACATTTTTTACATGAAATGTTTTTGATGGGATTTCACTTCTTTTTGTAAGTGGTCCTCCTTTCCCTGACATCCTTTTTTGGATATCAGCCACCGGCTTTAATGCTTAGTGAATGAAGATGTGCTCCTTTGCAGGAATTAATTAAGAATAACGCTTTACTCACGTATGTTGACTCGAATAAAGATGTTATTTGCTCAGTTGATGGGTAGGTCATATCTTAAGGCTGCTCATATGTATAGTCGGATCTCTGAGGTATTCGTAATCTAGCAATCATACACTCTATCAAGATCGAAGCTTTCAATCGCCTTGTATCTTTGATGATTAGCAGTTTTCTCACATTGCGTTGTGTAATTCGTTCAATGAGTGTGGGCAACTTACATTTATACGATGAAATCTAGTTATAAGTGCGTGCTCCACTGCGTTGTATAACTCCGTTCAAATAATGAGGGTACCTAGCATTTGTGTGATAGGATCTCGACACAAGCTGGTCCGTCGTATTACTTCTGATGGAAACAGATATCAGAAGAGGAGATGTCGATAGTGTCACTTCCGAGTCAGTGATCATTGCTCCAACAGTCTTGTAATAAATGAAGGAGGAAGATACCAACAAAAATTAACAAAATCATTTATTCTGAAGATGGTCAGCTGGTCTGCTCGAAAACGTTAAGTTTTTGTAAATCTAATTGGCATATCATGTTAAGACATTTGTCTACCAAGTTCTTTTTTATCCGGAGAAATTTTAATTTCATCATTGTGTAAAGAATTTTCCGTCAATGTCAGCAGTTCCGCCCATAATTTTTCGTCTTGTGTTTTTGGATTTTGCATTAATTCTGTGTGGTGTCTTCTACAACCGTTTTCAAGTGCTATCCATCGCACCAGTCAGCCCTTTTCATCAAGGAAATCTTTTCATCATAAATAATTTCATCCTAGAAGACGCTCATTGTAAAAAAAACATCATTCAGCTTGCTCAAGTTGTATGTATTTTAATCTTATTTTATGCAATCTTCAGGCCACGGACTTTAGACTTTTAAATGTTTATTCCCATTCTATCATTAATATATTGCATTAATTTCATGTTTTAAATTGTTGTTCAATCCGTGTGTTTTATTGGCATAGTTCATTGATCTAAATTGATAGTGGGGGGTTTTTGGACTTCATTAATTGGAAACATTTTTTGGTGAAATTTAAAAATTTTTGAAATCAGATATTTATATTTTGGATTGTTACATTTAGGTCAGGGGGTTGGCGGGCTGTTGTCTTCATGGTAGATTCTTTTACTATTATTTATTTCTTTTTTTGTTAGGTTAATTTTTTTGTGTTGGGTAATAAACAATTTTTCATGTTTATATTAGGAGGAATTCCATATACAGGGTGTAAATGGACGACGTTTCACAAATTTAAGGATATTTAGGGGATGATGTGATGAACATTTTTTATTAATAAACCCATAGTCCCAATCAACGCTAACCAGACAAATTGTACAATGATTTCTGGATACAGGAACTGACCAAAGACACGCACTACTGAGGAAACCAGAGCTTGCAATAAGGATTGTGGGTGACCCGCTCATCGGATTTTGGTGAACGTTTTTTTGTTTTGTTTGGAATTTGCTTTTGAACAAATGTGCAATTCGAATTTTTTGTGTATCTCTTACAGTTTCGAGATAGAATTTGGATGTGTCTTGATTTGCATATTTGAGATGATGTACTTTTCACGTGTAACAGTATCTCGGGTGCTCAGAGAATAGTCGTTCTGCAACAAAACTTTCAAGCGATAAACGCAACTATGGGCGAAAAAGGAGGTAACAGACGACCGACATCGTCAGCGGCAACAGAAAGGCAACAGCAAGATAGATTACTGCTTACTACAATATAGGCACACTAAAACTCATATCTGAAAGCATGACACGACGAACCATCTCCTTGATTGATTATAACAGCTATCCAGGCTTTTGCTATGCCGTTTGCCTGCAATAAGACAGAAGCATCGAAGTTGGATATTTAATGAACGGAACAAAAGTTTGGTTCGAGGAGTCTTGGTTCTTTCTCCATCAAGCTGATGGCAGGACGAGAATATGGCGAAACATCTCTGGGAACATATCTTAATGCCACAGACTACCTAAACATTGCGGACGAGGTGCACACATTTATGACTAGTGTTCCCCGACACAGAGAGCCACTTTCAACAGGACAGTATACCCTGTCAACGCGCACGATTGTCTCAGATTACTTCAGTGATTATGACTATGTGTTTCATTTGCCGGCTCAACACCTGATGGCAATCCACTGGAGTATTTGTGGAGTCAGGTGGAAAGATCGTTCGATTATAATCGCCGCCATCTAATTGAAAGCAACTAAGGAATACTATCATGCTAGGACTCAATATTCTTACGGAAAGGTTCCAACCCTTTGTAGAATATATGCCTAGAAGAATTCCGGGTGTGATCAAAAATGAAGTTGGTCTTTCATCTTTCACACATCTCATCGAATCCAACAAGTTTTCCTCTCAGCTGTTTCAATGATTTCCCTTGCAGTGTTGCGCACGAGCTCTTTTTTGGATATTGATTAATGAGGCAGTACAAATGGATCATAGATCTTCCGTTTACCTAAATTTTAAATAGGATGGCATGTATTGCATCTACCAATTTATGTTGGCACCCTGTCAGAATGCGCATTTACGTCCTATTAACTAGTTGTCCTGTCTAGGTAAACGCATGTTATGAAGCGAAAAAAAAACCCTGTTATGTCCCCATAATAAAATACTGTAAACGTACTGGTACAAGGTGTTTGCAGTAAATTAACCTGTCAAGTTCATTATTTGTCCATATCCGCTTAAAATGTGGCATTAAATTAATCCCATACTCTATTATTTTATGATAGTGGCCTCCACATCGGGCGATATGCTATGTAAACCTGATAAAAATAAAAAAAAGGGACGGGGGGAGAATTAAACACGAGTTAGAATGGATGGAAAAAACTCAAAATCGAAAAAAAGGTGAAAGGCTTGGAGCATATAAATCATGTTAATAAGTTTGTGAGGGTCAGAGATGTTAATATAAACAGAATTAATTGTTTGTGTCCTTCTATTGAGAAGTTCACGGAATAAGAAGCTGAACGAATGAAAATTGAATATTTCGAATCTCACTCCGAACAAAATTCCTATCTGTTCAACAGCATTCAGTCGAAAGAATCGGCTCGTCTTAGGCCAAGAAGGACGAATGACAATAAGAGAAGTATTATCTACATGTATTGGGTAAAAGTTCCGAAGACAAAAGGGCCAAACAAATATGTGTAAACAGGCGTTTCTTCGTGGCAAATTAGAAAATGTTATTAAAAATGAAGGAAATTCTCATGGAGGGGAAATCAAAAGAAGTTTAATCTAGCTGCTGCAGATACAGGCAAACGTGTGACGAAATATATTGATAAGGTTCCAGCTAGAGAATCGCACTTTAGTCATAAAGACAATAAGAAACAGAAGTGTGAAGAAAATGGATGCTTTTTTACAATACAGAACATCCTCAAAATCGTATGGCCACTAATATCGTGTGTTTGTAACTGAGTTTAACATAGCTTTTGGTTTTCCTCGATCTGGCACACGTGATTCTTGCCATGAACATCATGTCATGATAAACCTTCTAAAAAAACAAAAAAAACAAAACGGGGATATTAACACAACAGAAAAATGTACATATTTTCCTGGAATGTGAGCGAGTTGAAACAGCGCTATTGTAATGATCCAGATGTTATTATATTAAGTATATAATTTTGAAAAGAATTTGCCACTTCCTCATATAACATCAAACAAAGTTTATTATATTGACAGTTATGCCAATATATGTTTGACATTCGCGACTTGAAAACTGGTAAGGTTACCATGTAGACATTTTGTGAACCTGCTGCCAAAAAAAACTCAGTTACTGTTTACTCATGTACTGTCTTTTCCACTACCTCCAGACAGGTACTCACATTGTGTGACTGTTGTTCACCTTTTCGTATGTCTCCCGATTGTAAAGTATGCGCCAGCTGCACTTCAAACACATACATGCGTAGCTTTCTGTATACCACTTTTCGTACCGTCGAAACTGATTCTCTCTAGTCGCATTTTTGATAGATTTCCGAGAGCTTTACTAAAATGCTTCGCATACAGGTTCCGCAGATTCATCACTTAGACAAGCACGGAGATCTTTATTTGTCAAAGCACGCATTCAGTCTCTAAAAAAAATAAAAAAACATTTTCTCCCATACAAGGAATCTGTTTCTGGTTGGAGGATCTTTGATATTCTGCCAGGAAATGTCTCCTTATGTGTTTATCTTATGACCAGCGTCCGTGGATATGCTTGCATCAAGCTACAAATACTTTTGAGTTGCCGATTCGAATTCGAAAAAATTGCCGATTTATTTCGTATAGTTTTATGCAAGATGCGTTCGAAAAGTTCAATGAATGGTCTCATAAAACAAGGGCAACAAGAGTTACAAACAAAATACCTTTACTGGCATTCAAAGAATCGCTATTAGCTACAAAAGACTTTTGACATCGGTTGTACAGCTGCTGGAAACTGTCAGCAATCGTTTCTTTCGGTATCGCTCGAAGCACCGTTGTCACGCGTTATTGGATCCCCGCAATGTCGGCAAAGCATAGATCTTTCAGGACTCCGTTGAAGCGAGGAAACAAGAAGTCTGCAGGTCCCAGATCTGGAAATTATGTAGCATGTTCAAGAACTGTCAACTGGTGTGCCAAGTGCCTCACGCGGATCGCAGTGTGCGGACAGGCGTTGTCGTGAAGCAAATTCCACCGTCTACTCTGGTACAACCAATGATATCTAAAATAACTGTTACTTTAGACATCATTGGGCACAACTGTGGCCGAACTCGTCGGATGCGTTGCAGCAGCCATTTCAAAACTCCCTCGTAGGATTCTGCGTCTTCATCCTGGATTTGGTCAGCCGACATTTTTTGGGAGGGGACGACGACGATGAACACCATTTTGCCTAATTTGAAGCAAAACTTGATGTTGACGCATTGCTCCATTTCGTATGACACGCCTTCTCACACCGAATGCGTTAAATTGGTCGTAGCGCGCATCTCCGCTTAACTGTCGTGATTTGGACGCTAGAGGGTAATTGTTGCCATGTCTCTCACTGTGTCTGCGTGAGCGCAACATCCTAACCATGCAACATCCTAACAAGGTGGAGACTTGTAGAAAAGTTTTTCCCCCCTCCCCTGCTTAACAGCTCCAAAGTAGGTAGAAGGTTTTGGGATTTTAAATGATAGATATTTCAATACAATTCATAATCTTTTTTTATTTGTTTGTCGTTAGCTTGATATAGGACCGAAAAAGCTTGCACATAAAATTACGGCAAAAGTCTTTTTTTAATTTTCGTCGATTCCAAACTGGTCTAGAATGAGGGACTATAATGAGGCGTTTTTGAGTTTGAAAGAATATTCTCATTGTCGTTACAAAGATATAAACCAAAATGTGTGTAAAAAAGTAGGAATTTACTATAGTGACTATCCAAGAATAACTTTGGGAAAAATAGTAACATTTTAAATTGACATAATTAAAAAAAAAAAAAAAAACTGAACCCAACACAGTAAAATTTTTTAAAAATATATTGAAACATCTTTAATTAAAAACAATATTTACCTTTTTTTAATAAGTAGCGTTTTGATATATTAAAAACAACAAGAGCAATTTTTTACATATTAATTTTTATATGAAAACCTGTACCTTTATCTACTTTTCAACATAATTTCCGCTTATATTAAGGCACTTATCGTATCGTACAAACAGCGTTTGAATTCATTCTCGAAAGGAATCGGTCGCTTGATTTGCTAACCACTCTAGCACGGCCCTTTTGGCGTCGTCGTACCGCTGACCGCCAAAGTGCGTCTTTAAGTGCAATGCAGCGCACTTGATTTTTCGGGCTAAAATCGTTTACTTGAACTTCACTTTCTTGGGTGATGTTGAACGCCTCCATTCACCAGTGACAATTTGGCTTAAGAAACTTATTCCATTCGACACAGTATCACTCGAGGAAAGTCAAGCACTAGCTAAACGATTGGTTTACGCAAATCCGTGCTGGGGTGGTTAGCAAATAAGATGGCCGATTTCTAAGAGGGCAGAATTCAGAAGCTGGTCGTACGATACGATAAGTGCCTTAATAAAGGTGGAAATTATGTGAAAAGTAGATTAATGTCCAGGCTTTCATATAAAAATTAAGTTTAAAAATTGTCCTTGTTTTTTATATCAAAACTCTACATAGTTAAAAAAACACGCCTTGTACAGTTGCAGTTTATTTTCATTTATTTTTTATATTTAATTTTTATTTTCTTTATTTCGGTTTAAAAGGATAGTTCTACATTTTTATGAAGCAGTCCAACGGGGAGAACGCAAGTTTCACACTCAGTGCATAAAATGAATTTCAGTCACAATATTTTGAACTTGTGTTGCCAATTGAAGGGTTAAAAACTTGCATTGCCAATGACAGGTTTAAAACTTAATGATGAAACAAGAAGAACTCCCCCCTCACAATAACATGAGCGTTTTCGAATGCCACCATTCATCTTCAGAAATTGTATGGAGAATAATACTCAAATAAAAAGTCTCTCATAAGGAAATAAATAAGAGAGTCACATGACCATCCGGTTATTACTAACAAGGGAATCCCACATAGCCTATCCGCTTTAACAATGGAGTCCTTGTATGGTTATGTATGCTCAAATTTTTTCGTTTTCGCGGTTTATTTTGAAAGAAACAAAATGTTGCACTCTCTTATTTTGCAAGCATCTATAGTAGCTTCAGATGAGTAACATATTTCAATTTGGAAATCAGTGAATACATGTTCGAGGGATTCCCTTATAAGTTCAAACGACTCTTTTGACAGAGAGTGTTCTGCTTTATTAAAATAAAATGCCTGTTTGATAAGTCTTTTTTTTAAAGATAACTTTCTTTATTTAATAGTCTACCCCCTTCCCAATTAATGGTATGTCTTAAAGCAAAACCGTTGTTAATATAATTAATTTGGATCGCTCTATCATGTTCTTCTAAGCGGGTATATAGGATGAAATACAGAAGAAACACAGAAGAAACGAGGATCTAGTGAAGAAATGTTATCCTCGTTTCTTCACTAGATCCTCGATTCTTCTGTATTTCACCACAAGACCTTTGTTTCGTTCTTCAACATTTACTTTATCAATTGGGTGACTTTTTTCATTGTTTTCTATTATTTATTTTAATTTATTTATTTTATTTGTTTTCTTTTAATTAAAGGAGTTTTATTTATTTTAATTAATATATATCTTCTAGGTATAATTTGCGCTTTTTCTTTTCTGAAACATTTTTTGATTTTATCAAAAAAATGATACTAAGCTAGAGAAACTCTTTTTAAAGTTAGAAGCAAGATAAAATCAAAAAAATGTTCCAGATAAGAAAACGTGCATATTATACCTAGAATAACTAACACAATGAAAAGAAGATTATAGCAGCCGCCACGTAAGTTGAACGATCTTTTTGACATGCGCAGTAAGTCATCTCATCAATATGCTTTGTCTGGATTTTACCCATGATGCACTTGTTCTATTATAGTAATGGCATAGCCTACATGATAAGAGATAGCCTCTCTTATCATGTAGGCTATGGTAATGGTGGAGATATCGTTGAAACGTGGAAAGCCTATTAAAAATCATAATATAAAACAAATTGCATTCGAATCGACTATTCTGCGTCATTTTTTAATTTATTAATTTCATTTATCTATTTAAAAGAAAAAACGAAAACAGAAACTAAAAATAAATACGAAAACAATGTTTCGAAAACGAAAGCGGATGTTTCATGGAATAGCTAAGCGATTTACTTCCCGTTAACGTCTATTGGCTGGCGTTAGAAATGACGTCGTCCTGTCGTTCAACTTATGTGGCGGCAGCTATAGTTCATATACATATTTGCGAAAAGATATAGAAAAAGATAAAGGAAAAAAAACGCATAGGAGTCAATAATAATTATGAGGGGCTAAAATAGCTTTATTTATGAAAAGGAGCAGTTTCGCAATTTGGTTGATAATGAAAAAGTTTTACGTATATGAAACTCCTTGTAATAATTGTGATTTCAAGTCGGACTATATACGCGTTTACTATAGAAAAACTTAATAGAGCGGTCCAACGCTTTTGACAGACACTGTTTTGCTCATTAAGTGGGAAGGACGTTAAGTGGGAAGGGGGTCGAATATTAAACAAAGAAAGTAATCTCAAAAAAAGATTTATCAAAGAGACAATTTATAATAATAATAATTATAAACTGGAGATTATCTCCAAACACAGGTAATAATTTTTCGATTGAAAAATGGAAGGAAAAATTCTGCGACCTGGATTCGAACCAGGAACTTCGACTATCATGGCCGACGCCTCTACCAATTGGGCTATCGCAGACACCCGGCTGTCACATTTTATATTAATAAAGCAGAATACTGTATCAAAATCGTCGTTTAAACTTAGCAATGACTGGATAGTCGGGCGGATAGACTTGGCTTGACCACAAACTGATCAGTTGACGTACCATTGGTTAGCTTGGTCTGACATGGTACGCCCATACTCCTCGGTTGGCCAAAGCAGGTTGGTGTCGAAGTTTAGCTTCTGACCAGCGTAAGCTGTGTGCCAGGGTTTTTCAGACATAGTCCAGGTTTGTCTCTTGTGAGGTGGTTTTTGGTTGGGTGCATCACCCCCATTAGCTACACCTGTTTTGAAGATCTTTTTAGATCTTGCAGCCTGTTTGAGGCAACACCATCAGCTTCAACTTCAACATCTGTGTCTGGATGGTCATGTGACTCTCTTATTATCTTAGTATTTTAGTTCCTTAGTTAATTTTTGTGTATTATTCTCCATGT
>JAHWFO010063153.1:667-14198 GCA_023313115.1 Rhysida immarginata
TTCCATGTTAAAAGATTTCATTCGCACATTTGAGGTTTTATTACAATTGAGAATAAGAAGCCTCAAAAAGTCTTGACAAACTATCAAGTACTACCAAAAGTTCATTTAATTAATACAGAACTAGTACATTTCATTTTCTCGGCTTCTAGTTGCTTCCTTGGAATTGCGTAAACTGAATTAAGCTAAAAGGAATTTCTTTTATTTATCTCGGCGAATAAAGCTTTGAGTAAATGTTTAAAAAGAAGTGAGCTATAAATATCAATGAGCTTAGTGTTCAATCTACTGAAAGGGAAATAGCAAGAGGAGTAGATACTCGTCTTGTAAAAAGCGCTTGAAGTAGCACAAGCCTCGCTATCAGGACACTTTTTAAGTAAAAATGTACAGCGAATAAGAAACTTAATTAGTAATTTTCTGCTATAACAAAATGTTTTCAAAGTCGCATTTAAAATAAAAATAAAAAAACCTTTTTCCGTGTTAACAACTGCAACTCTATTCTTAACCTTGAGGATCCAGTGGGAAAAGGGGAAACAATTCAGGAAGAGAGCATACTTTGTATTCAAAAAAAAAAAATAAAAGAGAGAGAAAGAAAGAAAAACTAAAAAACACTTTCAAAATATGCGTTTTTCATGCATAACAATTTTATCTCGACTATTATATAACGGACCTGTTCAGTAAAAAGAATTGTGTTAAGAGTGAGAGATTCCTCCGTCGCCTTTCTAACTGATACCCCGTTTGATGCCATGGTTGATGGCTTTCAATTCCAAGGTCAATTTTCAATTCATTCCATTGCCACGGAGAGAGCGACAGAGTGAAAGCAGGTTGAGCTCCTTGCCAAGGGTTTCACGTCAACTTCCTCGGACAGCATTATGGTGGCAGAAGAAGAGGGGCGTGTGGATGTTATTGTCATTGGAGCCGGTCTCAGTGGTTAGTATTGGGTTCAAAGCAACATTTAGGAGACTAGGGAGGAAGGTGGTTTATGAGGAATTCCTGATATGTTTTAAAAATACAGGAAGAAAGTTTTAAATATTTCTGACTTGTTACATATCAAACCAATATCCTGTTGTGTTTTCATAGTTTGTTTTTTTTTATTTTATTTTTTTTTAAATTTTAAAAATATATTTTTTTTCATATTTCAAAGTAAACGGGCAGTTCTCATTTTGAGGCCTTTTAAGTGAAGGTAGGGTAAAAATGTTTTGCAGACCAGTTGTTAATAATAATTACTAATGCTGGAGGCATGAACCTTTCGCATCTCATTATTGTATTATTCTAAGATAAATTCAATTTTGTTATTTACTAATATCACTTTTGGTATCTCCTCAATCACTTAGGATTTTTAATCTTAATTTAATGATTAGTAATGATATTATAATAATTTTTAATTTTCAAGAAGTATTATAATTACAAATACATTTGTATCATCAATATTTTTTTCAGTTTCCACTCTAACTCAAATGCTTTTAAAAAAAAAAATTAAATAAAACCACAAATATATTTTTGTATTCTGAAGTTGAAAGGGGGGGGGGGGGGGGAGGCAGCCAAATGAAGTTTTTATCATTCAAAGGTACCAAACATCTGATGGATCTGCTCACAAGTGTTTTGTGCCTGAACACAGAAGACAAAGTGGTAAAACCTTCGAAAATAAAAATCAAATGTGATGTTTCAGGGGGTGAATTCATGCTGCGAAATATAAAACACTAAACAAAATGAAATGAACAAAAGTGCTCCACGACGCTCTTCATATTAAGATAATTTCATGTACTAGATCAGTGTTTCTCAAACTAATTTCTATGAACACCCTCAGCGTTTACAAAATTTACTAACCCCCTCCCCGGCATCCTAAGGTTTCTGCAATTATCGAGCAAATTATAAAAATAATAAGCAACATACATCTCAGTTTAGGCGTCTTAGTACACTTAACCTACCCTAACCTACTGTATTCAGACTGAAGATGATCTAAGATCTAAATGCGTCTCAGTTTTAAACCCACATTGTTGCAAAGTAGAACTTTTCTCCTTGTTTATATTTATGCGGCATGGACCCAATTTACTCATATGATATTATTATTATTATTATTATTATTATTATTATTAGGTAGCACTTCAATGGAGTATTAAAAATTAAAAGGAAGACAAAGCAACTACTCATGATTTGGAGGTGCATCGCCATATGTGGGAAGTGCCTAGAAGTGAAAGATGACACACGATGAGGAACTTCAATTTTGTAACGATGGGTAGAACGGTAATGGTCACTGACACATTTACAAATGAAGCAGGGTGGTCAGCACTTCTAACGGAATCTACAGTTTGAGATGCCAGAGCAATATTTTTAATAGCTTTAAATGTGGGTATTTTATAGCGACAGCAGGCCTGGGTTACAGAGTTCATTTTCCTTAATTTAAAAGCGAAACGAATGATGAGATTGTAAGCAGTGGTGAGACGGGTAAGGTTACAGTTGGTAATGGCGGACCAGAAAAGGACACTATAAGACAAGCTGGTAATGATGGTAGCATAAATAAGCTCACGTAACATAGATATAGTAGCAATGGATCTTATACGCTTTATTACATAACATTTACGATTGAGGGTTAGTATTAGCTGGTCAATTTGCTCTCTAAACGACAGGTGGTTATCAAAAATGATATCTAATATTTTGATTGTAGGTTTTTGTTTAACAGGATTAGAGCAACTAAAGTATTTTGTTTTTGTACGATTTAAAAAATATTCATTTGGGAATCACAGATCGTGGGATTGGGGAATTCCCTAGTTCAGGAGAAGGAACCAAGATACAGCGATGGACCGAAAGGGCAGTTGGCATCTTGTGATGAGCTTCCATAATAAACTGCTCTCGCCATCATTGAATTATAGAAGTGAAAGGATTTATAAATTTTAAAAATTCTTTTTTGTTACCGTCATCAACAATACAATTAATTACAAGGGCTATTTTTTTTTTTTTTCTCCCCTCAATACAATCAAAGTTAGATTTCGAAATAGTCACTGTAAAGATTGAAACAATTTTCATACTGGTGGACAAGTTTACCAATACCCTCTTCATAGAAGTTTGCCTTAGCACGTTGAAATAGGTCTCCACAGCATCTTGAAGTTCTCCGTTCTGCATACTACAGTGGCCTCAGCTTCTTGAGCAATTTCGTCAGCCTAAGTGGCTTAGTGGTTGCGTGATGGCCTCTGATGCCCGAGGATGTGGTTTCGACCCCGGCCGAGGACGACGATGATTTTTTCAGGGGGAAAATCCTGAGATCACGCACTTCCTTCAGAAGGGAAGTAAAGCCGTTGGTCCCGTGTAGTCGTTTGCCAGCTGCACGTTAAAGAACCCTTGCGAGGCAAAATTTGCAGCCCTTATAATGCTGTCCTGAAATGGCCATAGCAGTTGAAAAGGACGTTAATACCAAATAAACCAAACCGACCAATCTTGATCAATTTCAATGGGATGTATTTGATCACCTGGTGCCAAGTGACTTTCATCTTTTTCGAGAGCTTTAGAAAGATATATGAGGCAGCACTAACACACCAATGAAGAGCTCCAAGATGCTGCGAAGACGTATCAAAACTCTTATGAAGAGGTTATTGGAAAACTCGTCTACCAGTATGAAAAATGTCCCAAGATCTACAGTGACTATGTCGAAGAGTAATTTTGCTATTCACACTTGCCTTTATTTTATGCCATGCCCCAAGAGGTTGAAAGAAAATCGTGCTCGTGTTACTTAAGCTTGCACAACTGAATCATAGCTGGACATCATTTGCATCGTAGCCCCCCCCCCTCTAATGATCCTACCGCCCTCAGGGGGTGGGGGATATCACCCACTTTGAGAAACACTATACTAGATCATTTGGCACAGGATTAAAAACAAGTAATTTCACCCCTTTTGCCTAACTCTCCCATCACAAAATAATCTTGTAAACCTTCAAAGCACATACCACCCATTTGTTTTAAAGAAAGATATTAACAAAGTAAAATAAAGTAATTTTTCAAATCGTTTATTGATTCTTTTTTTAAGAGGAAAGTCTTGCCATATATGTATTGTCTAAACTTAGCAATCTTAAAGAATATCTGAAAGATATATAATTTGTTTTGGAAATACTTCAATAATGATCTCTAAAAATTGGAAAATATAGGCATTGTTTGATGCACGCATGAGAGAAGTGCAGACCGTCTATTATATCTTGGCAGTCGAGCCAACATGTTGCCAAGGGCAACGGGAGAGCATTAACTTATAGACTCTATTCCAAGTCTTCTTAAATTCATGGTAACTTATACTGTGTTTGCATTCAAGAATGTCTGCATCATGGATTCTGTATTTAGTTTGGCCATATCGTATTATTTATATTGCCTAATAATATGGTTTCTTTTAAAATGACTTTATTAGAACCTTGGACTATAAATTTCCCATTTTTACACTGCACCCGAAGAAACTGCAAGTGTTCGCGTTTCATGCTCAAGGCTCGATGGATGGCATGCAGTGAAATACCCAAAATTATATCAAGCAATCACAGAGTCCATTATCCAGACATATTCATCGGACATCACTAAGCAGTCTGATCATCAATGCAGGTTTTCCCTATTGCAGCTGTGCTGATGAAAAGCTGTATAAAAATTTAAATGATGGAGAGAAAAAGCTTGATACAGCCATACATGTGTGAACTTGAATCCGATATCCCTCTCACCAATGAAGAAAAGGTCAGCATATCAGTAATGATGTTAAGTGCACCATGCATTCCTATATAATGCTCTTCTCTCCAATGTATCCTGCCACACCCAAATGAAGCATCATCACGAATTAACTCCACGAGCAATAGAATACTTGTGTTTTTGTCAATTACTTTCAAATATTTGGAAGAAAATTTTGCCATATCGTGAATTAGCAACATAATTTAAAGACATCCAACCATACTTTCATTACGGTTGGACTTCCCCTTTAGTTTAGAACTGCTAAAATAAGAGGAAGGAATGCTTCAACTTTAGTATTAAAAGCCAGGAGATAATAATTGTAACTAAAGACATTACACAAAACAACTTAACCTTCAATGCAAGCATTAAAAAAATCTTTTGAGAATGTGAACTCTCATCTTTTGTGAATGTGTAATGAACTTTATCTTTTCGGTGACAAAGATGTTAAATAACTATTGGATGTATTGGAATATTTAGTCTAGAGGGATCAGCCTACGGAGGTTTTACTTCGTTTTCCAAGCTTATCAGTCAAAGGACAAATGCAAACATTCATGCCTTCAGTAGGACTTGATCTTGCGACTTGATGGTTGCAAAAGTGACAAGGCTTGCACCTTTGTGCTCTCGCCCATCAAACTGGCACTATGAACTTTTATTAATAAATGAACTTAATTTACTTATTTATTTTATTTAAATACACCAATTATATGACACTGTAACATAAAAAAATACAAAACAAAGAGAATAAAAATATATGCAGGAACGTAAATAGCTAAAACCATTAACACCATAACTTGGTTGGTTTATTAGAAATTTGGCGCCGACTACTAAGGTCATTTTGCACCTTTTACACAAGTTATATCTGTACGCAGCCCGGAACAAAGACAAACATCCATGCCCATGGCAGGATTTGAACCCACGACCAGGCGAACTAGAGAACTAGAAAGCCTACGCCCTAGCCCTCTCGGCCACCTGGCTGGCACACCAAAACTTAAGTTCATCAAAGTATATCTGTACATGTGTTCACAAAAAAATAAAAAAAAATAAAAAATCTATTTTTGAAATTCTGACTTTGGATTCTTAAAGATGATCAAAAAGTAGAATAGGAATGTCTCAAAGACTAACCCTCTATCTCTTAAGGAACTCGCCCTAAATGAAAATCAAAAATGAAAGTTCACGTGCTTTCCCCAGCTTAAGATGCTTTCCCCTATAGGAATTGCACGACCAGGTACTCGAACCAGGAACCATGCCTATTGCTTGTACTGCTCTTACTAACCGATCTACTGCGGACAATGAATTGCAAAGTTGTTACAATAGTCCGAATGAACTTTCATGACCAGCTCAATTAGCAGAGCAGGCCACGATTCGCAAATCGGGAATCCACCTTACCCTTAAAAGCGGAATTTTTTTTCTTCCGTTTTCTACTTTGTAATTATTTATTTATTAAGAATAATCTGGACAGAACTTTGCACAGCTTGTTGGAAATTCTGAATATTTGTGCTGTTGCAAGTCCTGGACCTGTTTACCTTATGTCATTCACAAATCCATACAAAATATCCAATAGCCTTTTCATAAATGCATATAATTAGATTAAATGAAACCGTCAGCTAATTTAGTACTCTTTTTAAATTTATAAACAATTCCTTTTTTCTGAATAGGCCTTGCAGCAGCAAAATTACTTGATGAAAGAGGATTGAACATTCTTGTTTTGGAAGCAAGAGATAGAGTTGGAGGACGACTGTTCACTAAACGTGTAAGTACTAAAGAACTTAAAATGTTGCTCAGACTTATTCAGTGTCATTTTCTATTAATTAGTTTATAATTCAAATCCTAAAAGCCTTGAAAAATGCAGTACATTGATATTAAGTTTGCATTGTGAGTTAATCACGGTCAGTTGACTGCGGTCATACATAACCGTGGTTAGCTAATCAAGAACTTTCCGTTCACACTGCATCTAAGAGAAGTGATGGTTACTAAGCGAAATGACAATTAGTGAAATTACGATGGATGCCATGGCCATTGAGTAGAACGTTCCATATGTGCCTGTACACGTGGCAATAGGATTAGCCTTTCTCAGTCTGAAAAATTTAATCCCCAAATGCATATAATTGCTTTGGTTTTCTCATCAGTCCACTCGCTGCTGTGCTTTTGCTTAGCTGCCATCTTTAATGTTCCTGTTTCTAGGTGCTAACGAGCATGGGTTTTCGAAAACTGACTTTCGATGAGCTCTCAATCTAAGGTCAAACAAATCTTTGCTTATGATCACCAAGGAATCATCATGACAGACAGTGTTGCTTATTTTCGTGACATGCAAAAACTGCACAGAAAAATGCACAAAATCTGACCTCAGCTGCTAGAGGCTGGGCCACTCATCCTCCATGACAACACTTGCCCACACATTAGGAATGCCATAACTGAAAAGCTGCGAGAGTATGATCGTTAAGTGTTACCTCATGTTCCCTACAGTTCGGACTTGAGTCCACCTATTCCCAAAGTTGGAAGAACTTTCTAACGCTGTTACGCGAGCCATTTGACAGATGGTGTCTTGGATGGACTAATACTGTTGGGACTCGGTCATTGAGAAGCAGGGAGACTATATTGGAGGATTAAAAAGAGATACTGTAAAAAAAAAAAAAAAAAAAAAAAAAAAAAAAAAAAAAAATTGTATGCATTATTTATGAAATGACCTGCGTGATGATACTAGTTTCCTATTTGCAACACTACTTTTTGCTTTCGTGAAAACCACTCTTGTTCATCTTCTGAACATGCAATTCAAATGCATGCGAGACATTTCAAAGTACGTGATTCACTATTTCCGTCTTTTCTTCTGCAGGATCCAAGTGTTGGAGGATATGTTGACTTAGGGGCTTCCTATGTTGGAGTCACTCAAAATCATATATTACAATTGGCAGATGAACTTCATGTGGAAAGGTATGATGTTCCTCAAGAAAAGAATGTAATTTGGTACCAGAATGTAAGTGACTGCTAATTTCATGCTTATTTCGTATTTGTTTGGAATTTATAGAAAAATTAACACATAAAATAATTTTAAATATATCCAGGGCACAAGAAAGCTGTTCAATCAATATGGAATACCTTTTTTTTGGAACCCTCTAGTTTATTTAGATTTTTTTCATTTGTTTTATACCTTAGATAAATGGTGTGAAGAGGTAAGATGTAATAATCAGAATAAAAGTTATTTTCATACAACTTTTGTTGTTCTCATGACTATTTTTCTACATTATAGATACCATGTGATGCTCCATGGGAAGCTCCAAAGGCTCGAGAATGGGATTGCATGACTGTAAAAGAATTTGCTGATAAGCATATATGGACCAAGTAAGTTTTTATTAAACCTGTCAGACATTTGCTATCTACAAGTATGATCAATAAGTTCGGAGACTGTGCTGATATCTCCAATCAGGCTTGGAGGAGCGGGGAACTATTTGACCACGGCATAGAGGCTCATATGGCGCGCGACGTGATAAGGAAGAAGCACCTCTGCAGTGCAGGGTTTTTCCAAATCATGCGTATCAGTGAACTGCAACTGTTCACTGAAAGGTTTTTCCATCATTTGTCGGAAGGGTGCGATGCATTACGAGTTCATACTGGAAGGGACGACAGTGAACAAAGAGACATACCGTAAAAATGCAAAAGCGCTGTGGCAGTTATTCAGTTCAGAGCAAATTCAGTGCGGAGTATTTTTGCTTCGCCAACATTCTACATTTCTCCTCCATTTCTGGACCTTTAAAGCAGATTACACAATCATTCTTACTTCCGTCAACTGCAATGGAAATAGCACATTGCAAAAATGAACTTCTGATAACGTCCTTGAACAATTCTGCCCATGCAATTATAAAAACCATTCACTTAATTTTGTTGCGAGAGCTGGGTGTCTTCACAGAAGGATAAATTCCAAATGACAATCGACATTGACATCGACATTTACAGTGCAGTATTTTATGCATTGAAATCAATTCTGTGGCAGCATTGACAATTTCGCTAATCGCCACGGCGGTTATTACCTTCAGTGTAGAATTTGTGTGGCGGTAAATAGGATGCGACACTTATTTGCGATGTGGTGCTTGTTTGCACTTCTACTGTACACACAGATCCTGGCTCACCTCTGTGAAGCCTGTCCACCAGAAACAACCAGAACTCTAGAAAAGCAAGCATTGGGTACTGCAACATGACATGTTTTTTATGGTCCAGGCTGAACTAGCCAAAATGGGAACATCAACCCTTCTATACCCTCCTTATTCACCCTATCTAGTCCCATGCGACTTTCACCTGTTCTCTCGTCTGAAAAACAAACTCAAAGGACGCTGTTTCAATAGTGCATCTGAGGTTCAGGAACCAGCAACAGCAGCCCTGAAGACCATCTCCTCCAAAGGCTTCCCGAAATGTTTTCAGCAACTGTACTCGCATTGGCAGAAGTGCATAGTTGCAGAATAGGTCGTGTGCAACACGTGATAACAATACATCATATCTATCAGGCAGTTTCCGAACTTCCTGATCGTACTAGTAAAAAAAATACGTAACTTATTATTCTTTATTTTTCCTTTTTGAATTTAGAACAGTTCAGGAATTCTTTAAAAATTTCTTAATCCAAGTAGTTGCAGCAAATGAAGCCGATGAATCTTCATTATTATGGATATTATGGTATATTAAGCAATGTTATGGCACAGACTGCATGTTCTTTGCTGCTCAAGTAAGAATTCGTTGATTTCACAAACTTTATGAATTTGACAGAGTAATTCAATATGAAATTGGGGAAACTGCCTTTAATAGAAAGAGTCAATATGAAGGTACACAAGTTCCTGAACTTTTTGAACATCCTTCGCATAAAATTTTTTGCGATCTTGAGGCCTTTCAGTTTTGTGCACCAACATATTGTTGCCAGTTTGAAATAAATTACGTGTCCCAGTCTGTTAGTGCAAATCATCACGGGCGAAGAAACATAGTTCTGTCTTTATGATCCTCAAACAAAAAGATAATCATCCGTATGGAAAACAAGCTCGTTCCCCCAACCACAGAAGTTCAGTGATGACCGCTCCAAAGGAAAGGTCATGCTTGTGTTTTTTTTGAATGCAAAGGAATAGCCCCGTATGAATTCATACAGGAAGTTCGTACAGATAACAAAGAAATGTACGTGGACATTCTGTGACGCTATTTGCCACAAACTGTCCACATCTTTGAATCTACGACGTAATTCCGGAAGAAGGTGGCAAACAAAGCTATAGCCTGCCTTCGACAAAATATAAGAACGTTGACAAAAGTGTATAGTTGCCAAAGGACATTACTTCGAAGGTCAGAGCGCATAAAGTATGCTGTCTCCCATACTTCTTTTTTCCGAAGCAAATTTGGAGAACTTTTTGAACCTACCTCGTATAAATACATATAAGAAGATCTCAAAACATGGTAATTTGTAAATCACCTTTTTGTTCCTGTTTATTGCATTTTGTGTTAGAAGAAGGGCATCAGTAATAAAATATCATTTTATATCACCAGATTAATTTGTGCTCTAGCCAAAGGAGTGTGGTAAGCTCTCACCAGGGAAAGAAGGAAGGGTTGTTGAGCTGTCTGGAAGTGCCTCCATGGATATTTGTGGATTTCCTGATCACGATGGCATGAAACATGTCTTCCTCTTTAAATCCAATGAAATGATTAGGGAATCTACTGTTCAGGCGCTCATGGAAATCAACATCAAACTGAGCAGGCACACCATAATGTTTCAGCTACATCCTCTCGTGGACAACAAAATCTTATGGCCCCTGAAATATGAATTTCCAACCACTTGTTCCCTATCTCGAAATACTTGGTTTACAGTCTTCTACCATCTGTAGAATTCTAACCTTAAAGGTTGGAGACACCCTGTAGTGCGCGCCTTGACTATCAAAATAAAACTATGAAAATCCTTCAAAAACTTGGATATTTACCTAATAAAGTTGAGGACCACCACTTGTCCTCAGCTGCAATCTCTTCTTTCTGTAAGACTCAATACTGTTAAAATGAATTCATAAATCAATTTGCGACTCATTCCTGGCTGTAGATCTTCATCTAGATCATAAATGGAATTGCTCTCCTACTGTTATTGTGTTATTGTTCACTATAAAGAGTGAGTTTTGAGTGAAGAGAGCCAATTACCTACAATGTGTGACAGTTATATAACAAGACTAATTTTTTATAGGGAAGACTCGAAGCAGGAAAATTCAAACAAGTATATGTGCTTCTACTTTAGAATGTGTTTGTCGCGTGATGCCAGTTTCAACGTGATTGGCCAACCAGTTTTTCCGATAACAGAACGGCAACATACCTTTGTGTATCAATGTCGTCAAAAACCTCAAAATGGAGCAGCATTAAATTGAGTAAAATTGTGATAGAAGCTTTTGAAGAGCATGGAGTGGCATGCACCCACTTCACCAAGCAGAAATAGTGCCTTCTGTTTCAGAACAAGGATTGGGTGCTGGCGCATGACAATGCACCTTTGAACTGCACACTCATTGCGAAACAGTTTCTTGTCCAGAAACAGATTCCGACGTTGGACCATCCTCCATACCCACCTGATTTGGCCCCAACGATGTCTGTGCCATCCAAACAGCAGTAATGAGTCCGCTGCACAGCATTCCCTCCGAATGCTTTATACAGTGGTTCCAGGACTTAACCAGTTGTTGTGAGCGTTGTATTCAATCAAATGGAGATTATTTTGAAAAAGGTAACACTTTTCTGAAAGTATTATTTGTAGTTTTCTTTCAGGAACGACAGTCTCGTTATTTAATTGTCGCACCTTGTATTTCCTAAAATTTAGTTCTATAATTGATTGGTCAAAATCTTTCTACTTTGGAGAATTGTTTTCACACACTATAACTAAAGTAACAAACAAAAAGCCCCAATCTTTATCCATATATATATATATATTGTAAATCAGAGTCCGTTGGAACGTTTGTCCTTTTACAACTCAGAAAATACTCAACGAATCTCCACGAAATTTTCCATGTACGTAGTTAGTGTCACTGTGCTTTAGGTAGGGTACTTTTTATATCGTATTTATATCAATTTTTTAAGGTATTCTTATTTTTCGAAAAGTTGAATTGTTTTCAAAGAATGCCACTAGATGGCGATACTATCTTATCGAAAAGTTGAAATTGTCAGCTGATGTTACGTATTTCTTGCTGAACACGTAATAGTCGGCTGCGAGCTGACAGTTTTGTTACGTTGTACGATCGTTAAATTTTATTGTTAAGTTTGAGATGGAGGCGAATTCATGCAACAGAGGGGACTAAAATCGTTCTTCCAAAAATACAGCAATCCAATTGTTGACTACAACAGCAGAATTTGCACGTGTGCACAGACCAGGGGATTAAAAGACCGTGCTAAATATAGTTATATACTAATGTAACTTTAATTTGACATATTAATATTATTTTATTAACTAATTTCGTTTATAGAAGCAAAATTACTATATAATGATTAAAGAGACAGTAGCTTAATTTCAGCATCAATAATGCAAAATTTCATCATACAAACCAATGATGTATATTAAAGATAGACCCGGAAACCTGCCAGCATACTTGAAGTGGGAAGGTCCGCTTCAAGAACCGTCATGGCCGAAAGTGAGCAAAACACATGGCTAAACATGAGAGTACCTGATTAATAATTCTTTCACCCTCCGATCACGGAATGATAATTTATCTTTTCATTAACTTTGTATTTGAAGTATATTATAATATTTTATAAACAATTTTTCGATCATGGTTTCAATTTCAATTTCGTTTCGATCATCTTTCAGTACGTATTTTCGATTTATGGTTGTGGAAAGTGATTCTTGGTCCTTTTTCATGTCTATTTGTACGGTTGTACACGGAACTTTGATGAATGGTTTTGAATTACTTATTGCTGCGGCCCAAAATCGTCATAAACAAAGAAACCACACAACTAACAACACCACGGCTCACTCTTCCCCAGAACTGCCATGGCTTCATTTGGCTTCACTTTGGTGGCGATATTAACAATAAGATTCGGGATCTACCTTTAATATACGTCATTGGAACAAACAGCCCCAAGCAACGCCCGATGGGCATATCAGCTAGACTTTTGTTTTCAAAGGATGTCACTAGATGGCGATGCCAGACGAAGATGTCCTTTTATTCATTTTTTTCCAGACTTTCGAGGCCGCAGGTATATATTTTCAGGAAGCTTCCTTCTCTCACGGTCAGTTATACATTGCTTGCTCCCGCGTGTCCAGCTGTCAAAATCTTCATGATTTTACGCCACAAAGGGAAGACGTACAACGTTGTTTACCGAAATGGACTTGAATGCAGAACTACTTTACAATCTATGCCCAGCTTGCCTGTGTAGCTGATTCATTTATCTTATTTTTTTTTTAATTATTTACTTTTGTACATATAATTTAATTTTCTTTTGTTCCCAGTTCATTGTTCATAAATCATCATTTTTGGTTTAAATGATTATGAAAGGTTTGGAGAAGGCTATCTAGACTGTTTCTCATTTTCTTGCATTTCGTTCATACTTTGTTAATCATAGTTCAATTTTTAACCTAACAAACAATCGTCAAAAAATTACTCAACGCATCTTTTCCACCCGGGTAATATTGCTAGTTATAAATAAATAACATATCCAATAATACCGAAAATTACTAAAAACTTTAAAACTTTTCACAATTATTTTAAATTTCTTTTGATAGGCTCAAAAATTTGTAGGTGGATCTCAAGCAATATGTGATAAAATGAAAGAAAAATTAGGAGGTTCGTTAAAAGTGCATATAAAAAGTTTTGTCTTGTATAAACCTGTAATTAAAATAATTAAAGAATCATTGTTGGTTATTATACAG
>JAHWFO010063180.1:0-14700 GCA_023313115.1 Rhysida immarginata
AAATGAACATTATCCTTGCCCCAATGGGGATCAGGCAGCACACATCAAAACGGATATTAATGTGGCATCATCGGATAAACTGTTAATGAAGACAACAACTGGAGAAGATACAAATTGGCATTATGAATGAAAATAGAACATTCCGCAACAAAACAACGATATTGCTGTTGTATCACATCGTCGATGTAAATTTCATGCACAATAACCAAATTGATCTGTGTCACAGTCTGCGAAAATCATGTCCAAAATATAAAGTTATAAAACAGAAAATTCTTACATGTCCTGATATTTTAAAAAGTTCAGGAACTGAGAAGATGAGTGTAAGTTATCTTAGTAGAAATCTTGTCTTTTGTAAAGTTGATGTGGCCTGAAGGCGACATGAAGACCCATGGCTGGCGTATGGTGTTCACAGTAAGACAGGAAGTGTATTAGTGATGATATAATTTTCAACCCATAACTTTATACTTTTCTAAGTAACAATCCCAAGGCAAACTGCTAGCACGTGATAACAAAAGAAAGTCACTACCTCATAGCATACTCATACAAAATAAAAAAAACAGCTATAAAGCACGGTTAACAGTGACATACAAACATTGCATTGTAAAAATAACTTAGTAAATCCCTAAAATCTACCATTTATATTAATTTTAAATAAACGTGTTTCTTTCTTTCATGTAAAATAAATTACTAGATTTCCTTTAAGAGACTATGAACCATCATATTTTACTCAAAACAAACTATCCTTTTTAAGTTAAGAACTGTCATATTTTTAGTCAAGAACTGCATATTTTTAATCAAGAACTGGCTAGTTCAAAAAGGAAATTTCCCTTAACATAAATTTCTTCTATAATAAAAGAAAATACAATGTGATGAAAAACAAAATGCTTAAATTTTTTTGGAACATCACAACCTCTTCCCAGAGGTTAAAATAAGTCTGAAAGGAAGCAGATTTCGATAATATCGAAAGCATCAAAAAGAACTTACAGCCGAACATGGAAGACAGAGCAATTTAAAGCATGTTTTATGAACGCTACAATAAGTGTGTAGCCGCAGAAGGCAAAAACTTTGAAAAATATTTAACAGTTTTACCAGAAACACGTCTTGTATTTGTTACATTCTCCAGTCCCGTTTATTAATTGTCTCACTTTGTATCTACACTGAAGTGGCAAATGTCATGTGTGCGTCGTATGCAAATTTTCAGATCTCTCTTTCTTTGCGTAAAAGAAAATTAAACAGGCAGATCTATATCAGTCTTATCAATTCGACTAATAGCAGTCGTCTGAAACGTCTTGTATCGTGATTATGGGTACAAAACGAGAATTACATTGGGCAAAAAATTTTCAAAAAGTTCATGCTTTCGAGATGAAAATAGTCATTTCTTAATGAATTCATTGCGCTGAATACAAATAAGACTGCGGTTTTTTAGAAATGTGTTCGCATTTTTGAGAAAAAATGTGTATAAGTAACAAAAATACATGTTAAGAATACCTTAATCTACTTCGGACTTTCGCTTTCTTTTAGCCTGTCGTTTGTAAACCTCGTGGGGACCATGTCTGTTGAGCGTCCAACAATGGTCAGCCAGCGCTGAGGTGGATCACTTGCTCTGGTACCTATGCTCCATCTTGGCAATATCTTGATGGAAACGATCGCCGTACTGATCACTGATCTGTCCGAAGTTATCAGACAAGAAATCCAAGTGAGAGTGAAGAAAGTAGGCCTTTAAGGACATATTGCAGCCGAATGCATGGAAGAAAGCCAAAATATCATCAACCAAATCTTTGAAGTTTTCGCCCTTATATCTCTGTAACGAGAGCCAATCAACATTCAAAGTGATATTCGTGTTCAATTCATTCACCTAAGAAGCATTTTCACTGTTTCTCAGAGTTATCAGAGTTTGAATGCGGAATGATAATTGGAGCTAGAAGCATAAGACATTCCATTTGTGAATGCAGCGAGCTCTTAAAATACTTCGATCCATTGTGTCAATGGTGTACTTAGAGTACTTTATTTTTGGAATAACTTGCTACCATGGATAGGAGACTGACCGACCATGGATGCTAAATATTCGTGACTAGCAACATTTGAGCAGAATAGTCCTTCTTAAAAAATACACATTAAAATTACAGGACTACGTCAATTAACAGGCGCATTCAATGACGGGACTCATAGAAACATGTCTATGAGGTTAGTATAGCCAACGATCGATAAGAGCGCCTTTACTCACAGCACACATCGGAAGCTGCGCCTCGCCTGAGCTCGTGAACTTATTCATTGGGCCTTAGACGACTGGGAACAAATAGCTCGGTTGAGGAGTAACAATTCAAGTTGGTGCAAGCTGATGGCAGAGTTTAAGTGTGACGCAGTCCCCATGAGGCCATGGCACTTTGTCAGGAAGGCACTGTGCACGCTGGTGGTGGCTGCATCATAGCGTGGAGCGTGTTTACATGTCTGGTTTGGATCCTCTGGTAAAATTGGACTTATCTTTGTCTACGAATGTTTACGTCCAGCTGCTTGGTGACCATTTGCTGCACTTCATGGCAACGATGGGATGTAGAAAATAAGGCAACATATTTAAAAGCCTGATGAATAAATACAATAATATTAATCTTGCAATAGAAACCATTTGCAAATAATGAATATGTCTACTACACAAACACTACATGATGCCGTATCTCAAGTATGCGTACCTAGCTTAATGGCAACACATAATACAGGACGCTCGTAGACATGAGATTTAGCTGGTTCTCGTTGATACTTTTTTCGGGAAGAGGCGGTATTGGTTGTAGACTGGCGATAAGTTAAGTTAGAGGCTTATTTCGTAATTTCATGTAACGTAGTAAGGGGAAACTGAATCCATAAACGAAATACCCATATCCGTCCGGAAGAATTCTCATTAAGAGAAGAGAGAACCATTCGAGTATGATAAGCTGTCCGTCACATAATTCACTACACGAAGTGTTCACACCCGATCCGCCGTCTTGCTCCTATCTCTGAACGAAACTACACTGATTGGAAGATAGTAATTGGACACTCATCCAATCGGCAAAAAATGGACCTTTCCTCTACCACACGTGTCATTACTGTATGGAAATGCAAAGATAGTCATCAGACAACACCATTGACTCTAACTGAAGCATTATGCCACGACAGGCGGAGCTGACAGAGTTCGAAAAAGGTGTCCTGGTTGGAATGTCGCTCCAAGGCGCATCCATACGAGAGATTGCCAGCAGCCGGAACCATCCGAAATCAACAGTGGCGTATGTACTGAAGAAGTACAGGACCAATGGACATTGTATGAATGCACCAAGGCCCGGTCGTCCACCCGCATTGTCCGATAGGGACCGTCGGGTGCTGCAGCGGGAAATACGGAAGAACCGACGTTCGACGATGACCACCATCGCCGGAAAATTCCAGCAGGCATCTGGATGTCACGTATCCACCAAGACCCTCCGAAAGCTGGGCTATCACGGCAGAGCAGCAGCCCACAAGCCGCTAGTCACACCGGCGAACAAACGAACAGACTGCAATGGGCCAAGGAACGCAAAGACTGGACCGTTGAGGACTGGAAACGTGTTCTCTGGAGCGATGAATCCCACTTCACATTGTTTCGATCGGATGGCAGAGTTTGGGTGTGGCGTTTACCTGGAGAACGGCTCCTTCCTGAGTGTATCATCCCAACAGTGAAGTTCGGCGGAGGAGGAATTATGGTGTGGGGCTATGTTTCGTGGTATGGCGTAGGCCCGGTAGTGAAGGTGGAAGGCACCATGACGGCTACGGACTACACTACCATCTTGGACAATTCCGTTCTCCAAACCCTTTGGCAAACCTACGGTCTAGAGCCATGCCTGTACCAAGACGACAATGTCAGGCCACATGTTGCAGCTCATACTCTGCAATGGTATGTCGATAATAATGTTGAACGCATGCCGTGGCCAGCCCAGAGCCCCTACCTGAATCCCATCGAACATCTGTGGGATGAAGTCGAGCGTCGGTTGAGAGGTAGGAGCCCACTCCCCAATATTACATATTGCTGACAATATCGACTATGTGTCAACCTTACACAGTAATGACCCCACAAGTAGAAGTTCGGGTGATCTTCATGACCAACTAACTTTTCCACCGAGGGCGATCCAGAGCGCTGCTACAACAACGACTTCAAGATGGCCGTGCTGGAGTGCTTAGCAAATCAAGCAGCCGATTTTTACGAGAATAGAATTCAGGAGCTGTTGGTAAGACACGATAGGTTATAGGCCGAAATTATATTAAAAAGTAGATTAATGCGCAGGCTTTCATACCAAAATTAAGATGTTAAAAACTGTCGCTTTTTTCAATATCAAAACAGTATTTACTTAAACAACACGCCTCACACATGAGTCATTCTACCTAATAAGATGCACATAATAACGCTACATTGTTATAAAAGGTTCCCACTTTTTAATACATTCCCTACATCAAAGTATATTGTTTTCGCATGGTGTTAATTTCGATCTGACGTAGTTTCCTACAAAAATATTCGTAATCAAATTTACAGATGTTTTATAAAGACATGTTTCTCTGAAACTGTTCGTCTACAAGTTTAATCCATAGTTTATTTTAATGCTTAAAATGTGAGCTTTTAAAATATATAATATCAAATGAAATTAAAATTATATGGTTAAAAATATATTTGAAACTGAAGAAAAATATATTTAAAAGGATTTTAACATTAGTGTTGAAAATATTAGGTTTAACCAAAGTGTTAAATCCTATAAAGAATATTAGTGTCAGCGAATTTAGGGGCGATGGATACTGATGATAACATTGATCATCATCCGCCCACCCCCGCTGCGAGATGTGGAACCAGCGAGCGACGATTGGCGGAAAGAACTGAGAATGAGCCAATAAGGAGGAAGAGCGAGCGACGCGGAAGATACGGTTTTTCACGAGAGATAGACGAGAGTAGGACAGAGAAAAAGTATGGCCGTGATGGTGGGAGGACGGAGAAAAGTGAAGCTGGTTTTCCCGAAGGAAAAAGTGGAAAGGCGACGAGGCAACTGAAGCCAACGAGGAGCGAGATGAAGAAACCGTCGGGTTACGTTAACAAGGACGGTCGCCAGCCGCCACGAAGGAGGAACGGAAGAGGTTCCACGACGCTTTAACAAGGGCCGACGCAGTAACGAGGGGAATCCCGAAACGAAGGAGCCGAATTGTAACCAGCCCACCGCAACGTCGGAGACGTTGGGAATCGGAGGCCAGGTGACCTCCTCAACAAAGAGTCCGCCACACGCCAGGCCGAGACGACGGCAACGGCTAAACAAGGGAAGAGAGGAAGGCGACGGTACGGAAGCCGCATTTTCTACAGAACAACGGAGCCACGTATCGCCGCCGTAGCAGTGACTAACGCCCGCAACGAGGGACGGACGGACGAGAGGATATTCACGGAAAATATAGCAGGTAACGGGGGGTTACGTTATCACGTGATACGCGGCCGCTTCGTTCCTGGCTATCCAGGAAACCTCTTACCTGTAAGAGGATAATTATCGTTAACGAATCTATTCATAAGTCGACATTAAGTTATTTAAGTATCCTTGTCTTTCGCCCCTCAAAATTTAACGCTGCCTTCTGTTTGTCTTTCTCTACTTACAGCAGCAGCGCCCATTGCTCTCACAACGATACTGCCTTACGATATGAAAGAATACCCCGAGCCCGTCATACAAATTGTAACACAGGTTACGCAAGGCCGCAATACCGTCGAAGTGGTATAGTTAATTGCCCGGACTAAAACTTTATGGATTGGCATAAGTTTTTGCCTGTTTTACTTTTATATGTTTGTCACAAGTATAATTTTATTCAGCCGAAATTACTTTATTAAAGTTTTGATGACATTTAATTTTGTATGCTGTTTGTTCCCCCCTCTCCTCACAAACATAAGCGTGACTAATTTTAGTTATCATAAACGTCCTAAAATCTCCATATTACGTATTCCACTGCGCACGTGAGAGAGGTGGGGCGGCTTGGTAGCTCAGAGCGGGGACATCGACAAATCGGCAATCAAAAAAAAAATTTTTTTTCTATAAGGGAACAGTCACGTGTCTGCAAGAACTTTATTGTGTAAACATTTTGTTTTCTTTTTGGGCTCGACTGCGATAATAAAAAGTGACAGTTATAGGCGTGTTAAAGACATTAGTGCTTCGAAAAACGAGAGCGGGGCGGCTAATTAAAGACAGTCACTTCGTAGTACGAGAGCGGGGCGGCTATTTAGAGTAAACTCTAAGCTAAAAAAAAAAAAAAAAATAGTGGGCAATTTCGACTCAGCCAATTGAAATCCTAGCTTCTTCAGAAAGTAAAATGATTGAAAGAAATAAAATATTCAGTGCAAAACGGAAAGATGATAAAGCATACACTAAAGACGATCTAGGTCCTATTTCCCCCAAATATCCCCCAGAAAATAAAATCCCCCTAATATCCCCCAATTGAAAAATAATCCTCCAAATTTGGGGGAAAATCCCCCAACTTGGCAACACTGATCTAGGATGCGTAGATTTGCACCAGAATATCCTAAATCTGGAAGTATACAAAATCAGTGATCTTTTATTACTCGGTGAAATTTTTATTGTGTGATTTGCCTTTTCCATTAAACCAGTTTGCACGACGTCCTACTTCGTCATCACATGCAGATTTTCCATACGAGGTTACCTTAATTCGACACACAACCTACCAATCACTCAACGTTTGTGAATCACTCACCTAACCCATCTGTTTACATAACCAACTTAGTCTAAGGCATCAGACCTTACATGCTGCATAGTGTAACGCCTGGTTTGTGCGTTAAAATACGTCCGCTCCGTTCTCGTAGTATCTGTCACTGATAAAGAAATAAGAGATAACGAGTCTAAATAAACCAACAATAAATTCCTGAATGAGGTCTCCTAAAATTTTTAAACAAAGGAGTAGCTCTCTAAGACGTTTATTATTTTTTTCAAAGCTAAACCCTTCTGAGGGGCCATACAGGAAAAAAAGTTTTTTTTAATAAAAAGAATTAACAACAGTTCAGGTATTCTAATATACAAATTCAAACACTGTAGACAACCTGTTTACGTCGACTTATAAACGAGCTAAAAATATAAGATCTTTTTATGATCAATGTTAAAAAAAATGCCGGTTTTTATCCAATGCAAAACTTTTAAATTAAAATAAATAAACTAGTTCAATGTTCATAGGTTAAGAGTTCTTAAAAGTGGATATCCTAAACCAACGTCCAAATAATCTTAAAGTAGCCGTAGAACTATGGAAGCAAGAGTAGAAATGCACGCGCTGGGGTTTCACATGCACTATCAGCATTTATATAGGAGGTGAAGGGAACTTGTTAGTAGGAGGTAAGGGAACTCAGACACCTACCCTACCCATAATTAAAATTGAGTAGCATTATTTTGGCGGTGATAGCAAATGGATAAATCTTAGCTGAATGATTGCGGGCCACTACTAGATAAATTTCTCTCCTACAGTACATAGGGTACATCGGTGTCTTCGATCCTAAACGGTCCTCCGCTTGATAATCTAAATTCCAATCTTCTCCGTGACGTGAAAAAAAGGTTTCGTGAAGATTTCGGCTAGGGTCACACTGGCGTAAAACGCCGCGTAAATACGCCGACGTAACGACGCCAGTGATGTCACTTCCGGTAAATAGCATGGTGCCGCGCTTGGCGACGTCGTTACGTCGACGTATTTACGTGGCGTTTTACGCCAGTGTGACCCAAGCCTTCCTTGCGGGCGACGTAAACAGGCCTCGAAGTTGAGTACTCGTTGCTGGCATAAGCTCCAAGAAAAAAATCGTTAAAGTTTCTAGCATCAGGAACTTTTGTTTCTATATCGAAATTCTTCTTTTCCCGATGTCGGCTCAGCGCCGTTGGCGACGTGTTCGAAACGACGTCCATTATGCATCTAACATATACTACATCGTTTGCAACAAAGGAGCAAAAACAATACTAACATTTCGTGTCGCTCCAACGGGCAATTGTTGTCTCAATATAGGAAGCGACGGCAACAATTGAAGAGGCTATCTGAAGTAAAATTACAGGCGAAATAAAATTACTAAGATGACAAAGTTCAAAATAACAAGGTTCTTAACAAAACATTAAAGAAGTCTCCAAGTTTCAGTTAAACTAGTTCATTGTTAACGAAATTTGTCGAAGATAGAATAAGTCCACGTTGAAAATGATGAATAATTTTACGAGATCTAAATCAACTTTGAAAATATTCTGTTTTTCTTTGGAAAACGTGGGTTATAATACAACCCTTGGCAAAAAATGACGGAACAAGCAGAGCTTACATTGATAACTTTACAATGTTTATTTGTTTGTATTGAAATAAATGTTTCAAATCCAAAATAAAAATTACATTCAACAAACTTAGGGTTGCATATTTCTTCAGAACAATAAGGATGAGAAAAAATATCTTGTTGGTTACTCCTCCTTGGAAAAAAAATAATGGAACATATGTTCTGGAAAAAAGTAACGGTACACATTAAAGAAAAGTAATAATATTTAAAATAATTCATGCACATGATACCTCAGTACTTTGTAGGACCCCCTTTAAGGCGATCCGCAATATTCCGCATCGATGTTTTCCCATCGGCCTCGGTGGCTCAGCGGTTGCGTGATCGCATCTGATGTCCGAGTACGCGGGTGCGATCCCGGCCGAGGACGACGAGGATTTTTCAGGGGGAAATCCTGAGATCACGCACTTCCTTCGGAAGGGAAGTAAAGCCGTTGGTCCCGTGTAGTCGTTTGCCGACTGCACGTTAAAGAACCTTGCGTGGCAAAATTTGCGGCCCCTATAACGCCGTCCTGAAATGACCATAGCAGTTGAAAAAGACTTTCATACCAAACAAACCAAACCAACCGATGTTGTCCCAGTTTTTAATTCATTCTTTGTTGTTGGTTTGAAATCATTTACTGAATATTTGAGTTTTCCCCAGTTTTCTCTGTTGGTCTTATGTTGGCAGTCCATGGTCAAATTTTTATGTTTCTTCAACGAAGAAACTCCTGACATCTCTTGTTCGATATGATGATGTTGCACATTATCATCTTGATAAATCACATCCTCATCGCCGAAGTGCTGCTCAATGCTGGGAATAAGAAAGTGCTCCTAAACTTCTTCGTATACTTTTCAATTAACAGTGCCTTTAAGCACATATAATTTTATAGCTCCTTTACAACAATTCTCAACCTCAAATCATGACGTAATCAAGGAATCATTTTAACGGATTTCAGTCTTGGCGAAATTTTTTGTTAGCACGCCATCAAAGGAACGTTTCAGCATCATCACCGCAACCGATACAGATTCGACTTTCATCAGAAAACACCACTTTTTTTCCAATCGTCTATAGTACATTTTACATATTTTTTGGCTCATCTCGAGCATTGCTTTTGGTGTTTCTTTGTCATCATAGGTTTTGTTTTATATTTGCAGAACTTGAAACCCATTTTGGCTACCTATTCCGAACAGTGTGATCACAGACATTTACATGATGCTTTTCCCACTCCGAATTAAACTGTCTGGATGAAATTCTTCTCATTTTAAGGCAGATTTTTCGCAATTCCATGTCTTGACGTGGTGTTGTCTTTATACGACGCCCGCTCCTATGTTGGTTTTCACGGAGTTAGTTTCTTGGAATTTTTTCCACACTCTATATACTGTAGAAACACTACATCCTATCAATGCTGCCAAAATGATCATAAATCTTGTCTACAAGATTGGTTAGAATTTCAACACAACACGAATTCCTTTAGCATCATTATGATTCGGCCGAGATGGAGATTAATAATTTCGTCCATTTTCCTGTCACTCGAGTCTATTTTGTCGTAGTCACGATTTCGTAACATTTTGCGAACAGTTTGTTGAATTCCAAAGACATGAAAAGTTAGAAATAATTTTATTTTTATACATTAATTCATGTGTTAGGCTCAACTGAGTAGTCGTGGAGTCGGTTAAAAATTTGCCAGCACACGATTGTTTCATTTAGTAGCATCAAAATACGTTTTTTCACATCTTCATCATATTCATGTCGTGATATGGTGATTACTGTACGGTATACTGTAATTGTGGTATACAGTATACTGAACATAACGAACAAAGAACACAGATTATAAGATTGATATATCTTTGTACACATCCAATTTGAATACACTTTAAATGAGCACACGTAATTACGATAATAGGGTGTTCCGTTACTTTTTTCCAGAATTTGTTTTGTTACATTATTTTTTTCAAGGAGTAGTAATCAACAAGATTTTTTTCTCAACCCACTTGTTACAGAAAATTACGATTTTTTTTTTCTGAAGAAATATGCATCCCTAAGTTTGTTGAATGTAATTTTTATGTTCGATTTGAAGCATTTCAATACAAACAAATAAACTTTGTAAAGTTATCAACGTAAGCTCTGCTTGTTCGGTCATTTTTCGTCAGTGATTGTAGCCACGCTTCGATAGATAAAGTTCTGCAATCAACAATTTTATTTGTAAATTTCAATGAAATTAATCCGACCAGATGGTCAGTTCTTGTAAACTTTTCATAGCCATTAAAAATCATATTTAGCTTTTGTATCCGCTTCTGCTTCTCACTTTTACATATGACAGTTATGCAGTGTACGTGTCAAGCAAATTCGGAGTTTCAACGGACTTTGGAATAATTTGGAAAAAAATTTTCCAGAAAATTAGAAAATCATTTTCTAAATAATGACAAATTTGAAACACGCCTTCACGCCTTCAATTTCACTTTGAACTGTAGAACTATACGTCTGCATATCACGAACTATATAAGAAAATAATAAAGTTATCATCGCTAAACAGAAAAAAAATACGCAATGCAAAACGAGAATTAAATTAATTCTATTTTTTAGTTCTGATATGAAGAATATCTCCCCTAGTGATGAAAGATTTATGCCGATAATTTGCATACGGTGTCGAACAATGTAACAGACCGATAATATTTCTGAAGATAAAATTCAAAAACAATTTTTACGTTTCAATACAACCAAATGAATAACGTTAGAATAGAAATTTATTTTAACTTCCATCACAATTTCATTCATAATTTAGAAGAAAACCGTTAAGAATTCTTGATTTTTAGGGTAATTTAAACTAATTTCTTTAGTTTTATGCTACATTAAGAAAATTATGGAACGTATGTCTAATTTTCTGTTTAATATGGCGTTTTTTTTTATTTGCTGTAGGGGTTATCTACCGCATAAACAGAGACTTGAATGTAATTAATTAAATAATTATATCAGTCTTAGCTTGCCTTCACGAAGATTTCGTTTGAACAATTCTGAAATACTAGAAAATCTTTTCCAAAATGACAATATCAAAACAGCTGAGAATGCTTAGTACCGCATAACTTGAACGATTTTAAATTAAAAGGATCATTACTGTATTCGCGAATTCGGTCTTTTCTTCACCAAAATTTTTTACGAATTTTTTTTGATTTTGATTCAGGTTCATATAGATCATCGGAAAGTAAAAAAAAAAAAGTATTAATAGTCACGCATGTCTTATCTATTCGGGAACACAGCCAAAATGACAATTAAGACTAATCATTTTAGTTCTTCGAACCGGCCAAAATGATTAATCTCAACCGCCGTATTGGCTAAATTGCCGAATAGGAAAGACATGCCTTTCTATGGAATTATGAATGCACACTGCCCTACCAAAAGTAACCGGACACCCGTATTTTATTGTGGTTTCAACTCCCGTGTTGAACTTCTTCAATTTTCATGTATAAGAAATCCATTGATTCGTCGCATACAGATGCACAAGTCAACTCCCACTAGTCGTTAAGAGGCCAAGTTGCAAAGTCTCGCTATAGGGATGTAAGGCACTTCTCCATAGCCTTTGCAACAGCCATTGCAACAAAACTTCATCCAATATTATATTAACCGCATGGTTTTCATATGAGGAGACGGTCCGGATACTTTTGGCCTTGTATTCTCTCTGTGTACAATGGCCTGCGGTGTTGTTAGTAGAAAAGTTATTTGTGTAATCACAACTTCCTGAAATTTATCTGTGGATAACAGGTAAAAGTGAAAATAGAATTGTATAGCCCTAATACTTACCCAATCTTGCGTTAATTATTATTTCATAAATTTCATAAGCCTTTTGGAATCTGACTTCCCAATAATTCTGGGAATCTGTTCTGACTTTTGATATGGCACAAGTGCTATCGATGCCATCTACTGCTAAAGAAGCTTCGTATCCATTGGCTGTACTGTACTGATTGGCCATTCGCTTGAATGCAACATCTTCTACTGCAAACATGAGTTTTTCATTCGATATATTTTTCATGGAGTTAGGTAAGCAGGTTTAATAGTTGATAACGAGTAAGTTTGATTAATAAAAAATTAAATGGTAAAATAGATTAGGTTATCAAAGCTTACAACAACTTGGTGGCTGATTATTCCAGTTTCCGGTTTCTAGGCATTCGATTGTACGAGAACCTTTTAGCTGATATCCTTCATTACAGTAAAACGTTTGTTTCGACCCAATGTCATACAAGGATTTCTCCTTCATGAGTATTCCCTTTGCTGGTTTCCCTGGATATCCGCATTTCTTATCTAAAATAAATAAAATATTGTTTGAAAATTATGGGATATTATAGAAAATGTTTGCTAATTTTATAAATAATGTTAACGCTGACAAAATCGAAATATAAAATTAATTTCCTTGCTGGATAAATTATTAATATTTGGATCTGCTAAGAAATGAAGAAAACGTTTGGCTATCATTGATGTAAACGGTAGAGTTTATATTTTTATCCTCAGTATGTTATTGTATAATTTAAAGTCTTTATATTGCTAATGGATATATTTATATTTATATGGAGGCCTTGTAAATACTCACAAATGGTTTTCGCTTTTTTTATCTGGCTTTGTCAAGCTGCTGCAAGATGTACACGGATTCCGAAACTTATGTTCACTTTTTGAAAATCAATATAAAACAAGTATACAAATTAGTTATGGTTTTCTTTTGTGGCACCACACCATCACCCCATCAACCACACGATATATTTCCCCATCTTGCTGGCAACTGCCATTATTGTCCACACTAATCCTAAGTTTCTGAATCAACTATCATGATGCTGGGACTCCAGTATCGCTTTAACCCACGGCCCGCTGTCTCGCATCACAATGACGTAGTCGCACTGCACAGATAACACGTCTGACACCACATTTAGTTTCCCCAGCACATGCTCATAAGTCAGCTGGAATTCCTCTAACTGAAGGGCCCACATGACGTAACACTCTTTGGCTGAACTCCTTCATCTCATTGATGAAGACCAGCGGCTTATGGTCACCAATTATGACCGTGAGGAAACCCATTATGATGTGCCGGAAGTGAGCAGTAGCACGGACGATGGTCAGCGCCTCCTTCACCACTACCCCATAATTTAGCTGAGCCCCCTTCAGCTTTTGACTGAAATACGCGAAGGGGTGCAAAGCGCCGGCTACCTCCGGTTGTAATACCGCGCCAATCGCACCTGCGGGGGCATCAGTGGCCGACACAAAACGCTTGTGAAAATCCGGGGTAACAAGCACTGGGGCGCTGTACAGTATATCTTTAATCCGAACGAGAGCTGCTTAGCGCTCCGGCTTCCATACAAATTTGACTCCTTTGTTGTCAGGTCAGTAATGGCGAGGAGAATCTCCGACAGGTTCCGGATAAAGGAGTGGTAAAAATTCAGTGATCCGACGATACCTCTGACATCACGGACGTTGCGGGGGGGGGGGAGGTTCTCAGCTTTTGTATTGCATCGACACTCCCTGGGTCAGGACATGCACCATCAGCAGGCCTAGGTATTTGACGCTTGGGAGGCAGAATTGATATTTCGCCGGCTTAATAATCAGCCCCTTCTTCCGAAACCTGAGAACACCCTACGTAACACCTTAAAGTGTTCTTCAAACGTCGAGGTAGAGATAAGGATAGAGCTGCTACTGAGCCGCTAGCCAATGGGACCCTCAGAAGGTTAAGTATTCCAGGACTTCCCACTCCGTAGCTCGTAGTATATAGGACAGTTTTAAGCCTGACCTGCGCCGTAAAAGCTCAGCTTCGCATATTTTTGGCTTTACAGGACATAGTACCACTACTCTAGCCAGAGCTACTACATCTTAGCGTCAAAGAACACTCAGTTACACTGCTCTTTAGTTGCCTGAGCGAGTGTAGAACATTCGTTCAACGTATGTTGAGCGGTTGAGGCGATTCTTGTCATAGAGTTAAGCTACGCACTACCGACGTGGAAGAGACACGTTCATCGGGCTTTTAACCATTCGAAAGCGGTGAGTAATACACAACACAATCGGCTACCCAACAGGGAGATGTGGCTTGATAAAGGAATAAAAGCTCTCACCAAATGGAAATCCCGTTTCTTCTGTTCAGAACAAATACCACTGATGATGCGAATGAACGCAACACAACTTCTTGCAATATTTGGAGATGATTGTAATTCGTATCTTCAGAAGAAACCTGGTGCGAGCCTCAGTGACTGATTAACCAGCATGAGACAAAGGAGGCTCAAAAAGCTGGCAGACAAGCTTGGGTGCATTGTGAATATAAAGAGTGTAAGGGGCCATACTTTTCAGGACAACAGTGAAGTGTAAGTTAAGTGCTAGATCAAAATTAAGTTGTTATTCTCGATTAAAGTGTATTAAAGCATTGCCAACACTGTTTA
>JAHWFO010063181.1:0-12746 GCA_023313115.1 Rhysida immarginata
CCCCCCCCCATTCTTCAAAATATTTTAAAGAAATTAACTACTTTATAATCATTATATAGTTTATTATTTCTAATGAGTTACATCTTTTTTTTTATTTCCAAGGACATTCTAAATGGGATTCTATTGATATTACATTTATATTTTCAATAATTGGAATTATTATTTTTTCCTTATCAATAAACTGCTCATTGATCCATTCCGAGCAATATTGCTTTTCATTGATGTTCATTATAGCTAAATTTTCTTCATTTCATTTTGTCACAATACGACATGGCCGTATTTTTGGCATAACAGGAACTATGCCACAGCTCTTTTGATGATGCCTCAAATAAGTAAGTGAGGCATGATAGGTGCCACACTTACTACAAATTCTTTTTCCTATTTCATTTTTCAGTGATGGGCATGCTATGTCGTATGATGTTTCATTAAATTCAGCAAATAATGGATTTTCCTTTAATAAATGTATTGTTATTTGATATATCACACGACACCCTTTCCATTTAAAAAAAATTGACTTAGATTCAAGATGGCGGCCATGTTCGGTACATACCGTAAAAGATAGACCACCTCACCCATACCTTACTGGAATATTCAGATTTCCCAATTCCTACAAGGTTTTCGAAAAAACAGGGTGTACTGCAACTTATGACTCGCCCTGTATAACAAAAACCATAAACAACTCGTTATTAAAAAATAAACACTTGAAAACTTAAAAAAAAAAATTGAAATTGACTGTTTCACATTTATTCGGACAGGCCCCTCAATACTCAATGAGACAACCCATTTACTATTGATTGTTGGTATTTATGAAAATTAATGTACTTTTAAACATTGCATGGGTCATTTTTTTTCACTGGGCTTCGAATTGAAACACTGAGCTACAATGGGACGATTATGAAAAAGGTCAAATTGATGCCTTTGCTTGCCAATGAAAGTCCGTACGAGAGATTGTTGCTTTTTTCAACAAACCAAAATCGACAGTTGCTGATTACCTGAAATCAAAAGAAGTTCAGAAACCACCAAAAAATAAAACAATCTTAAAACCTCGTGATGTGCGGCGCATTGTGAACGCAGCATCCAATGAATGCACATCTGTAAGGCGAATTCAAGCTGAATTGAACCTTCCATGCAGTAGTACGACAGTGTACAGAGCCATGAAAAAATCATCAGAGCTGAGACATGGACGTTTGCGTTCCATTCCACCATTAACAAACCACCGCAAACGTGACAGATTGACATGGGATACAACACACATATCCTGGACCGACGAATAGTTTTTTTCAGACGGATGAAAAAAAAATCAATTTAGATGGACTGGACGGGTGGGCATGCTATTGGCATGATTTGAGAAAAGAACCAAAGACGTTTTCAAATCGTCAAATGGGTGATGGATCAGTGATGGTGTGGGGAGCATTTGGCTTCAATGGAACGTCAACGTTGGCGTATATTTCACAAAGATTAAATTCAAGTGGGTACCAGAAGATCTTGGAAGAACATCTTTTGCCTGCTGAAGCAGTTGTCTGTGGAGAAAACTGGCGTTTTCAACAAGATAATGCACCAATACACAATTCAAAGGACACCAAAAAGTGGTTGGAATCACATAACGTTCGAGTTTTGTCCTGGCCACCAGAAGCCCAGATATCAACCCAGTCTAGAACTTGTGGGGCATTATGGCCAGGCAGGAGTACAAAATGCACGCACGGCAATTTTCATCAGTTTCTGAACTGAAGTCTACAATTGAAGAATACATTCAATCAATGCCATCAACAAAGGGGGAGGTCACAGTGGAAGTTAAATATTTTTATTATTGTTTAAACTGGTGCTAAATCGTACCTGTCCGAATAAATGAGAAACACTCAATTTCTTTTTTTTCTAAGTTTTCAAGTGTTTTTTTAAATAACGAGTTGTTTATGTTTTTTGATATACTGTATAGAGGGCATATACTTCATTTGTAGCATTATCAGTGTTGTAGAAATTAAATAAAGGTCAAAATCATTGACAATGTGCTATTTTTAAAGTGTTCGAATAAATTTGAAAAGTACTGTACGTTTGCCGAAAACATTGCCAATGTTGATTTCTTTTTTCGTGTGATGTTCGATAACACTGTCAATTTCGCATTCAATTTGGTTTCAAAGTCGACTTCAAGTTTACTTGAGGTCCAGAATTCAATCGCACTTTTCTGTAATTCTGGTGCTTTCTTGTTAGGGAATGCTTCTTTATATTTTGAATGTAAATTTTGGAAACTTTTGTTTTTATCCATTGTTTTTTTTTCTTACTCATACAACCACAGTGTAGGGAAGTAATGAACTGATGTGACAGAGTAAGGGAAATGATTTATTTGATGCTAAACAAGTACAGAAAAATATGCCCCTCCAAGGGGCTTTTATTGGGACTTGGGGTAAACATAAACATATGGACTCCCCATTCCTACACTCTGGACTACCTTAAGGTGACCGTGACGTGACACAGTATTTGATCCCCCTCCCTCCCCCTCATCACAAATCGTCACAGAATGGCAACTCCCCCCCCCCTAGCAACGTGACGTAATACTTGAATGATCCCTAACAAATAATAAAGGCCCTAGGACAGAACCCTGTGGAACACCACAGTGAAGCCTATAGGGCAATGATGAATGATGTATAAATACAACACACAGTTGATCCAACAGGAAAGAGAGCATTATCCGAAAGAGTCCATCAACAATCCCATAGGCACGCAATTTTTTTAATCATTAACTCATGATTGACAGAGTCGAACGCCTTTCGTATACAAAGTAGACCATATTAAGTCGCTGGCAGTGGTCAAGAGCATCATTAGCATGAGTGGTGAGAGATACAAGATTGCTCACAATGGAATGTCGGGGAATGAAACCATGTTAACACGCAGGAACATGAGGAAGGACATGTTGTAGAAGATATTTATGAATGATGTTTTCAAAGACTTTGGCAGTGGGTGGAAGGATAGAGATCGGCCTATAGCTAGCAATGTCAGTCCGTTTGGCAGAACCACCCTTAAAGACAGGAACCACAACCGCACTCTTCCTTATTTTAGGATAGGGGCAGCTTTTAGACACAAATTAAAGATGCGCCTAAGAGGAATAATTATGACATCTCGAAGCCTTTGAGAATAAAGGAAGGAACCCTCTGTCGGAGAATTGCAAGGCTTGGCCCGTAATCTATTAGTCTCTATCAGTGAACTCGGTTAAGATGAGATTTTCAATAGGGGGACAATAGGTAGTCAGTCCTCTGAGAGGTGTGTTGAAAGAAGTAGAGACAGTTTCACTGAAATGCTGGGCAAAACAGTTACTTATATCCAATCCATCAGTAATGGTAAGACAGTAGAGATAGTGATAGTAGTTATAGTATGTCGATCTTTTCTTTTGGAGTTGACATGTTTCCAGAACTTACTCGGGTGGGAGTTGCAGCTGTTTTCTATAGTGTCAACGTACGTACAAAAATTCTGTCGCTGAAGCTCTTTGCGTTGTTTGTTTACATAGTGAGGAGTATTTTTCACGAAGATCAGGGTGATTACAAGTCTTAAGCTTCTTATACATGTGATTTTTGACTTTGATGAGTTTGGTAAGCTCATGCAAAAACCACACTAGATATCTGCTAGACTTTCTACTTGTAGCATAAGCAACTTTTATGGCTTTACAGAAAAAGGTTGTTATGAAAGTACTCAGCCGCAGTATCAGCGTCAGTGCATTTTATCAAAACTGTCCAGTCCGTACTGCGAGCACAATCATATAAAAGATTATAGTTACCGCATTTAATTTCCAAAACTTCTTCGGACTTTGAATACCTATATTTTCCACACTACACAACTCATAGATTTAATCTAATCATCATTCTGAAAAATATAACCTGAAATTTATTCTGGTTATCCAGATGGTCACAAATTTTCAATGTTATGCGACAAAAAACCCGAACAATATGCAATACAGCAAAGTGATGGGAGTTTTAGAACTACGGGAATGATTGATTAGAAGAACATCCTGGCTTCTTCTGTTAGAGTAGTAATAGATGCATGAATATTTGCGACAACAGCATCAAGCATAACGTCAGGATTCTGTTCAAAAGACAGCAAACAATTGAAGTCAACAAACAACTAAAAGAACACGAATTACAGTGTTTTAAGTTACCGTAACGACCTCCTGAAGCTAAGTTGATATTGAAATCGCTACAAGAAGAACCGAACCTTTAAACTTTAAAATCATATCAATGAGAGCACCATACACACTCCTGATGCCATCAGCATTAAGGCCAGGATAAAAATAAAGACACCCAATCATAAGTGAAACTCCATCCTAATTAATAACTTTGCACCAACCATTATCAGTTTCAGTAATTTAACTAGAGATGGGCAGACTACACACATCGTTTTTAATCGCAAGAGCAACTCCCCCACCAGAGGAGGCAAATGTTCTGTCCATGCGGAAAATAGTGTACCGCGAATCAAAGTAGAAGAAAAGGCTATATCTGAGACGAACCAGGTTTCACTGAGAACGATAATAGATTAATCTTCCAACAGAACTGGCTGGTATAAAGTAGGAAGCTTCGTGCGAAGGCTCCTACAATTATGGTAGTAAATCTCCATATTATTAGAATTAGTTACCCACTGAGCCCTCCGATGCTGAAATAGGCGTATTTGATCTGAGCACTGAGGAATAGTTAGGGACACAGTATCCATCACAGCACCATCTGACAAGGGAGATGCATCCTTAGCCATATTTTCATGTACAAGTGATTTTGTCATCTTGTTCATATTACCAGCCAAAGACATCGATTCCCCATTTGTTACAGGCAATGGATTATACAACACTTTGGGGTTAAGCGGACCCTTAAAAGGAAGAACTAAAACTCCACCAAGCCAGTTTGTTGATAGATAAAATTTATCAACCTCAGTTCTAGGAACGGAAGCATAAAATGAGGCATAATGAGGGCGCTTTGGTTTGTTTGTGGCAAACAGCTTGTGTAGGCGAAAAAGAAGAAATATGCTCCAACACATTTTCCTCAGTAGTGTCGGGCATCAAGCGTGTGATAAAAAGTTTGTGGTAAGAAACACTGCGCTGTGCCGATTGGAGAGTGAGGCTAGTCTCAGAACCTTGAATAGCGGCGTACTTTTTAGGCAAGTTTTCTGTAGTTTCAAAACTTTTACTGCAATGTGCAAGTCATTTCCCATCAGTATTGCTGGTGAAGCTTCTGCACTGGGTTTTACCACCATGATTATTAGAAATTTGTTGGTTCATTGATCCACCTTGAACTTTAGCAGACAGAGTAACAAATTTGACAGCATTACAGAAATGTGTAGGTAAAGTTGCATCTTGAATTATTGGATTATATGCAATTAATGGGCATTTTTCACTTCTCTCTTCCACCATATTCTGACGCTGAGGGATATTCAGCGAGTTTTCAACAATAGGATAAGAACGAGGAGTTCAAGTGATTCTGAGTGAGTGACAAGATGGTTTGGGTCATTCGATCATGCTGAATTTCTAAGGCGGAAACTTTGGCAAGTGTTTGCTTCAGTTGAGAAGATTGATCATTAACCAGAATCTGCAGCCCCTTCGTTATTTCGTTTGAGAGCGGAGACCTCAGATACTAGAAAATAATTCTGGTCAATTATTAAGTTGAATTTCACCAGTAGCAAATCGATGGGCCCAGCACAGTCACAGTGTCTAAGCAAACCACCTTCTTTACTACTATTATAATGATCAGAAATATTCCCAGTCTGAAGTGCAAGGAAGGAAAAAACGCCCAGAGTAAAAACACAGGTACGAAACCCCCAGAGATAAAAGCTGTGGTAAAAGCATAAAAGTGGACTTAACCTCCAAATGAAGCCTTAATTTTTATATTATTTGTTAATTGTTAGATCATTTTTATCGAGTTATCCGAAAATTTATTGAAGTTTTTTTCCTTGTATTGTTTACTGTGGGGTGGGGGTTAAAAATGTTTCCTAAAATAATTTTACTGCATAATTTTTTTTTAATCTGGTTATTTTTCTTATTACGGGAGTTATTCGTACATTAGGAATAATTTTACGTTCCGCCACAGTCTTACGCCGCAAATATAAAAATAATTCTGATAATGGATAGGTCATAACGTAGCCACCGTATATGTAAACAGTAACAAAGACCCCAGGTATCAAATTTATTAAAGAAAAGCTGATGGATGAGTGGTCTGAGAGGATTTATTTAAACACGATGCCTCAGATATTAAAATGTTACAATACAGATGTTAAATGCGTTTAAATAATAAATGAAAATAGGAAAGAAAAAGAAAATTCCAGTCTGGGATCACGGCGCTCTGAGCAATTAAGTCATCGTTGACTGTAATGTAGGCTCGTAGCTTAATTTTTCATTTATCATTTAAATTTAATGTCATATTCACCCGGTGTAACGTCCCAACCTCGACAAATTCGTTACGATAAATCCCCCTTTTTTTTTTTTTTTTTTAAATTCAAAAAAAATATAATTAGCTGTAACTGTCATCTACTATAAAATTTTCTAACCATTTTCGGGAATAAATTTCTTCAACGACTTAGTGCTCACCTTCCATATCCGACAATCCGTTGGTGTATCTAGTCTAATAGCCCCATAAGTATTAAAATCATATATTCGGCAAATACGAAAAGGCCCCATAAATAAGGGTTTCAATGCTCGATCGGACGGTTTTGTGTAAACAACGTCACTTTTAACTAAGACCTTATCACCCACACTCCATCTTTTTCTCTGGTTCAATTTCCTTCGATCTAAAACCCCGCGTTTTTTATTCGCGATTCGTATGCCAAATAAATATATATGTGTTTAGCTTCAGAGATCCCTTTTTCATTAAAAGGATCTTTTTTTAATAATAATAATTCAAAGGGTATAACTCCCGTTTCATCATGGGGTGTATTTCTCATGGTATTAATACACCGATCTAAGTGATTTTCCCATGAGGCTTCTTTATCTTCTAATACGCACATACGTACGTTAAAAGAAAAATTGCGCATGTATCATTCGGTGGGATTAGTCCTTGGACAGTATGGTACAGTTTATTGTACTTCAATCCCAAGTTTACTAAAAAAATCTTTAATTTGTAATCCGGTAAAATAGGATGCGTTATCGCAAATAATACGCTCTGGCACGCCCCATTTATTTATATTGGTTTTTAAAAGGTAAATTATTTTTTCCTCAGATATTTTTTTGCACGTTAGAGTATCTACCCATCCTGAAAAGGTGTCAACAAGTAGAACTATATACCTATTACCCTGGTGAGATTTAGGTATCGGACCCATCACGTCAAGTGACCAATTCTGATGTGTTTTCCTTATATCTCTTTTCAATCCCACTTCCAAATTTTCTTGTGTAGATGGTTTGCATTTTTGACAAACCTGACATTGTCTTGAGAATCTACATATATCGTCACGCATCCGTGGCCAGTAGTAAATGCGCCTTAAAATCTTCCATAATTTCTTGCTACCGGGATGTACTAATTTTTCTTTGTGCCAAAAATTAAACAAATCGAACCTATACTGCCACGGTATTAACAATCGTTAATGTTCCTTTTCTAGCTTAAATATACAATCTTCATAAACAGTCCAATTTTTGGGATTTTCTTGAGTTATTTTCCTCATTTTTTGGCAGCAACTATCCTCTTTCTAGATAAAGCGTCTGGTATTTTATTTAACCGCCCTTCACGGTGTTTAATACTAAAATCAAACCCTTGGAGCTTTACCGCCCACCTTGTGATCCTTCCGTGGCTATCTTTAAAATTGTTTATCCATACAAGGGATTGGGCGTCACAGTATGAAGTGAAATGTACCTTCTATATAAGGCCTGAAATGGTTAATTGCAAAGAGTACCGCCAACCCCTCCCATTCTATAGGCGAATATCTGGTTTCTAGTTCGGTTAGAGCGCGACTGCAATACGCTATCACCTTTTTTTCTCCATTCAATTCTTGTATTAATACTCCTTCCACCGCGTGTTTGCTTGCATCCGTATGAATTTCAAACGGTCGACAAAAATCGGGTTGCGAAAGAATGGGTGGGTGCGTTAATATATGTTTTATTTTTTGAAATGCATTTTCACAGTCTTCACTCCAATTCCACATTACACCTTTATGAGTTAATTTCCTTAAAGGAAAGTTTATTTTACTTAACTCTGGCACAAATGATCGAAAAAATTGTGTCATCCCGATGAATCTTTTAATTTCGCTAACTTTCCGCGGTCTTTTAAAATTGATCATTGGTTCTACTGTCTTTTTTGAACGAGTGATACCTTCGGCATTTACCCTAAAACCCAAGAATTCGACTTCCGTCTGGAAAAACTTTGATTTATCAAAATTTACGATAAGATTGTGAGTAGATAACAACCTATTCTACGCGCATATTAATGAGGTGGGCGTGGTTGATTTGATCCAATTAAAGTCCCCCCTCCCTTAATTTGGGCGTTGGTCATTTAATTAGGGCGTTGGTCATTTAATTAGGGTGTTGGTTGATTAATTAGGGCGTTGGCTTTTAATTTGGGCGTTGGCCTTTTATTTGGGCGTTGGTCTTTTATTTGGGTGGGGCCTGGAATAAAATTAATTTTATCATCCTCTGATATACCACTGGTGCTGGTGCTAAGGTATATCAGATGATTTACAGCAGGTATATCAGATATATAGCACCAGCACCAGGGTGGGGGATTAGAGGGGTCCTAATGCTCTCAGCAAAAGCCACTTGGGTGATTCTGGCTTACAAGTGAACACCTCTTGACGAGCTTATATACCATACTTTTCGGCTAACGGGTTCAGTACTGGCGCCCCTCGATTTTTGATTACCTAATTACTAATTCGCTATTGTTTCTAGGGTAACCAAATTTTTTCCAAGCTCTTTTTACAGTTTTTCTAAATAAAACGACTGCTGTTTCAAGCTGCTTTGTTTTTTAATTTTCAGCTAATGGATACATTGTTTCAATTGATGGGTGTGCAGCTAAGGTGGGGCTAATACTGTCTAAAAGGTTGGGCCTGTACAATCATATACCTGTTTATAAATAAATAAATAAATACAGATGTGTTCTTTACATAACTTAATTTAAATTTTTGTCATGGATGAGGCATTTTCTAACCCCGCTAATGCGGCAGGTTTTGGTGGCGTGAGAGGTTTAGCTAAACAAACAAATCATTCTGAAAAAGAGACAGTTGAATGGTTAAGGGGCGTGAGAGCTTATACGCTGCATAAACCGGTGCGTCATCGTTACCCCCGTAATCGAATGCGTGTATATGCGCCATTTGAACAATTTCAAGTGGACTTGGTTGATTAAACCAGTCTGTCAAAGCAGAACGATGGTTATAAATTTCTACTTACCTGCATCGGCGTTTTCTCGCGCTATGCGTGGGTCATTCCTCTAAAAACGAAGAGGGGACTCGAGCTTCAGAAAGCCTTTCAAAAAATTTTCACACTCAGCAGTGTTCCTGTAAAAGTGAACAGCGATAAAGGGAAGGAGTTTTTAAACAAACACGTTCAAGATTATTTTAAAGCACTCGACATCGATTTCTTCACCACAGAATCAGATTTGAAAGCCGTTACGATCGAACGATTCAACCGTACGTTAAAAACGAGGATGTTTAAGTTTTTTACATTTACCAACAAACACAGATACATCGACGTCTTACCGGATCTCGTGTTAAGCTACAACCAACGCAATCACAGAGCCCTGGATATGGCACCAGCTGATGTCAATGAACGAAATGCCCCAGCTCTATGGCTGAAACAACAGAGTTATTATACAGCAGCACCACAAACAAAGCCGAGGTTGCAAGTCGGTGATCACGTACGTATTTCGAAAGTGAAAAACATATTTGATAAAGGTTATCTTCCAAACTGGACAGAGGAGGTGTTTGAGGTTTCAAAAATCATTTATAGAAAACCTGTTGTGTATAAAATTAAAGATTACGAGGGTAGCGAGGTCTCAGGTGTATTCTACGACCAGGAGTTACAAAAGGTGAAAAAACCCGAAGTTTTTAACATTGAACAGATTATTCGCCGGCGTACGAGGCGTGGTGTTCGCGAAGCTTTTGTGAAATGGCAAGGTTACCCAGTCAGTATGAACACCTGGGTGAGAGAGAGTGATCTTTTAAATGCTTGACAAGAGGCGATTGACAGCAGTTGGGGCCGAGTACAGCCATCATGTATGAAGACACGGATTTTTATGTTACGCTACCATCAAATACACCTACGGGTGATCAAATTCATTCCAATACAACAGCTCATTTTATCACAAGACTGCCGAGGACGCTGCGTTTCCAAGGACGATGGGAGGTTGGTTTATCGGAAACACATTTCCCTGCCCTCTTCAAGAACATTACGACTGTAAACAACACTTTCGAAATAGGTTTCAAGACTGATCACATAGATGAACAAATTGATTTCAGCATTGTTTCACCAGTAAGAACTCCGACATTCCAGACTTTCATAATCGAAGTTGAATTGGTGTTACAAGCCTATTTGAAAGATGCTCTCATTTACCATAACCCTTCTTTAGATCTCAATGTCATCATGAGTTTGCCGCTGAATGTCGGGATTCGCTTTAACACGCCTGAATTCTGTAAGTTGTTCAATGTTTCGCCAAACATTTTCTACGAGGACCGTTTCTCTCTAACTCCGAATTACAACGGGCCGTTTAAGTGGGTATCCGATTTTTCTGTTACGTTTAGGTATCCCAAGTCGGCACCTCTTTATCAAAAAATTTTTGAATTTAAGAGTACCAAACTGCAAAATAGGGAAGCCGCAATTGATTTTCTAAAAGCTAGTTTTAGAAAGGCGGGCATCGAGACAAAGATTGTTGATGATCTCGTATTGTTTACGGGGTCCTCAACGCAGTTCATCGAATTCCCAGCCGCTGTCAACAATGGATTTATACCGGCTAGGTTTCTGAACAAGAAATTGAAAACACCTATTACTATGCCCTTAAACGACACAGATGACGGTTTTATCAGCTGTGTTATTTTTGATCCGCCTGACACTCCAGAACGGTGCATCTTAAAAATTCCCGAGGGGTATTATGATAGTCGTAACGATGTTGTCGAGGCGCTCGTTAAGTTATTATTTATTTTATTCCATTTATTGTAATACAATTACATATTTGGAAGAGGAGTCTTAAACAAAAGAAATTTAACATCTTTTCAGATTTACTACTATTTCAGTATTTAACCATTTCATTTTCCAGATCTTTACATTTTCTTTTTACAAAATATCTTTCTTTTCAATCAACTATTTTTTTACAAAAATCTTTTATAACACATAATACTTTCCAGTTAATTTGGTTTCCATCAAGGTAAATTTTTTCCCAATTTTCTTTTCTTTCTATAACTTGTTTCTTTCTCTCTTCCTCTACCATTCTACATTCAAATAAAACGTGCTCTAAAGTTTCTACATCTTCTTTACATCCTCTACATATTCTTTCTTCCTCCCAACCATACACATTATTTCCCATCAAAATATTTCCACATCTGATCTTTAAAAATAAGATTTTTACTCCAATATTATTTTCTGTTGTTAAATATCTTTCTATTTGCCAATTTGTCATAATTTTTTTGTATATTCCACATGTTACAGAATTATTTATTCTATCCATCCTTTCCTTTAATTCCTTAGCCACAATTGTCTCCATTATTTTTTCATTTAATTCTTGTAAACTAATTTTTCTTACTTCTTTATCTTCCCACCACATCTCTCTACAATCTTCTGATATATTTTCATTTATTTTATCAATCCATCTATAACCTTTACCCGCTCTAGCCATTTTTTTAATTTCCTCCCAACATACCTTTACCAATCTATTCTCTTGCATATCTTCAATCTTTTCAATATATTTTAAAGCTTTTCTCACCAAATTTACCTTCAACTTTACTCTTCCTATTTCGGTCAATATTATATAATTTGGTGTACTCTTTCTCAGTTCAAATAACCATTTAAAAAATTGATTTTGTATACTCTCTATTCTTTTATCTTCTTCCCATCCCCATATTTCTGCTGTATATTCAACTATACTTTTAACTAATACATCAAACAACTTTATCATTATTTTAACCTCATTCATCTTTGTTCTTTTCACCAATGACCACACCTGCTTCATTGCCAATTTTGCCTTTTCACTTATTTCTTCTTTCTGTTTCCCATAACTATTCTTAGGAGTAAACCACATACCTAAATATTTAAATTCTTTCACTATTTCAATATTTTCATTTCCCCATTTCCATTTTTCTTTTATACTGCCTTTCCCTCCCTTTTTAAACACCATCATTTTTGATTTACTAACATTTAACACCAAATCATTTTTTCTCAAAAAATTCTCTACACATTTTAGCATCCTTCCCATTTCTTCTTCGTCCTCTGCCATTAAAGCCACATCATCTGCATACATCAATTGAAAAATTTTCTCCCTTCCTATTACAATTCCGCCTTCATTACATTTTTTCAAATAAATTCCCAAATCATTCATAAATATTATAAACAGCAGAGGACTTAAGACACAACCTTGTTTTACTCCTTTAGTTATCCAAAAGGATTCCGTAACACCATTTCTAGTTTTAACTTTACATTTTGTCTCTTTATACATACTTTTAATATTTCCTAACAGCTTACCCTCTATACCCATCCTCCTTAATTTCACCCACAATTTTTCCCTATTTATCGAATCAAAGGCAGCTTTTAAGTCCATAAAAAATACTATTACCTTTTTTCTTTTCTGTATAAGTCTTAATTCTATTATACTGTTCAA
>JAHWFO010063182.1:0-17068 GCA_023313115.1 Rhysida immarginata
ACTGTAGATTTGTATAAAAAACATACAAACAGACCCATCCACCCACCGACCTACAAACATCCTTCTTTATATATATAGAAGATACTAGCAGAGGACCCAGTGTTGCCCGGGATAATTACGCTTGTAGGTAAACTGAGCAACCTCAAAAAGCTAAATTAAACCTCCAAATTGGTAAAATAATAACTCAAACACTACAATATAGAGCGAAGGGACTATCCATTCTAAGAAAACTCCGAAAGACAGGAATTTAACTCTTCACTGAAAAAATCCATTCTAGTTGATATACCGGGACTTGATTTACCGAAAAAAAAATTTTTAAAGGCTCACAATAGATGGACCTCTGCAAGGATGCCTTCTAGTCTAAATAATTTTTTAGTCACGTATTCTTACTTTAGATGTACACTTGATGTTGTTGCAATTTCCTTTTTTCTTTCGATGTCTTGAAGCAAAAATTGGCTATTCATCACTTTGTGTAGTCTAGCGGTCGCCGATTCTTTTATTTACTTGCCTACCATTTGCTTAATACAGCAAGGAGCTAAAAGAGTGCTTCCTCTATCGTCTTTCACTCTTTCTCAATAGTCTGCTATCTCTTTATCTCCAGTTACTGATCATTTTCAAGAAATTGTTAAATACTAAGAATTCTCTTTTCTAAGAGAAGCGTGAGTAACAGGAATTCTATGCTTTGAATTCTATATTGCACAAACTTTTCCTTCCATTGTTGGTCATGAGACATATATTGTTGATCCTTGCATAGTGTTGGTGCATTGCATGTTGACAGCATTGTTGATACCTATTGATGCATAAACTTTTATTTGCATTGTTGGTCATGAGATATATTTTGTTGGTCCGTGCAGAGTGTTTGTGAATTGCGTGTTGATACCATTGTTGATACTTATTGTTTCATAAACTTTGTATTGCATTGTTGGTCATGAGATATTCTCATTAATATGCCCTGCCATAACCATGAACATCGATTTTTTATCAAGAATTTTTTTTTTCGAAATCTGAGGTAGACAGTTACCTTCCTCATGCTTTGAAGGTCATGTATACGAAATTTTATCAAGATGGGAATAAAACTTTAGATTTGTATAAAAAACAAACCCACAAATCCACAAACAAACATCCTTCTTTATATATATAGACTAGCAGAGATACCCGGCGTTGCCCGAGATAATTACAGTTGTAGGTTAAACAGAACAACCTCATAAAGTTAAATAATAAATTAATAAATTTTTCACTAATTCTACAATTCCCTTCTATAGACGAAGCAGTTGTTCAGATGTTTACGATGCCCGGATAACTTTTTGTCATCTCTGCCCAATACTCATTCATTTCTTCGCTGGCATTTCGATAGATATGAATTAATGTTATAATCCTTCGAAAAATTATTTTAGGACATAACACCTAATGGTTGTTTGTTTGAAGGGTTGAGTTCATGTATTCTTTGTTATCGGTTATGCCGCCAACTGTAGCTCGAACGAAGGGAATGCCTCCTCTGTCATCTTTCACTCTTTCTCAATAGTCTGCTAACTCTCCATTATCTCCAGTTACGGATCATTATTAAATATTTCCAAGAAAACGTTAATTTCTAAGAAAAGCCCGAGCAACGGAAATTCTACGTATTGTTAAAAAATCAATTTTGTTTTATAATTTTCAGAGGTGGGATGTAACCATCATTGAACTTACTTATATTGCACATTTTGCCCGGGCTTTACTCACCCTCTTGTTCTTCTGTCTCAGATTAAAATATTATTCATCTTCACCCCCCAGGGAGCATCACTGAATACTTTAGACCAGGGCCGTCCAACTCGTGCACTTAGCCCGTGTGCAACATAAAATGCTCGTGGATAAAGCTCACGGGCAAAGCCGAGGAGATAGTCCAAAACTCAGGAGGGGAGTAGGTATAGTTTTCCTATGCAGTGTTGCCAGTCTTTAGAGGGCGATTGCATTAAATGAGGTATTATTTCTTTTGTTACTGATACTTACTTGTTTTTTGTCTCGCATAACTTGGCGCACATTCCTAAAAAGCATAAATTCACTGAACTAGTATTTAAACCGCAATGGGAGAATATGGGTTTTTTTTCATTGTTCACAGATCGGATTCGAAATGTTTAATATGTAATCATGTCCTATCGGGGAAAAAAATATAATTCTACCTAACACGAGAAAACTGTCACATTAAAACGAAGGAAATAAAATGGTAAGCTGCCTCGTTTTTTTGTTTTTTTTTACAATGTCGAATTGATAATAAGCAACTCGACTCTAAGGAACTGATCAACATAATGTGCAATAGGGGGGGGGGGGGGGCTAAGGAAAATCACCCGCGTGGACGGGCGCTGATTCGGACAGAAATCTTGGACAGCCCTGTTTTAGACTATCTTTTAAAATTTCCCTTGCCCTTGACGTAGAAGCTCTTATACCCTTCTGCTCTAGCGGAGCTTCCGTTGTTCAGATGTTTCCAATGCCGGGATAGCTTTTTATCTTTCTGCTGCAAATTTCACTGATCAATACTCGTTCTTTCTCTTACTTTTGCCAAACACACAACTTTTTGCCAATCGCCTGGACGTTTTTAGGGAGCTCAAGGGAAACCCGTGTGATTCCTTATCCTACTCGATAAACACTGCTTTATCTATGTCCTGTCAATGGATAATCATATTTATGCTTGTTGTTAATAATTCGTTACCCCTTCCCTAAAATAAGTTAATATGGTTAATTATGTTGTGCCACACCAGTAAATGTGTTAAGTATATAGTGCAACACCAGTTAACGTGTTAACAAACTTTCAACCCCTCTTTCCCCCCTCTTAGGGGTTGAATTTCGAAAAACCCCTTCTTAGTGCTCACTTACATTTTGTAAAGAACCTCTGTACAAAATTTCAAGTTTCTAGGCCTTATGGTTTGGGCTATGCGTTGATCGATCACTCACTCACTCACTCACTCACTCACTCACTCACTCACTCACTCTAGCAGAGAACCCGGCGTCGCCCGGGAAAATTATACTTGCACATAAGCAGAACAATCTCTACAAGTTAAATTATAACTCCAAATTGGTTACTTAATTATCCAATCAAAAGAACATAGAGCGAAGGGGCTTTCAATGTGATATACCGGGACTTTATTTACCTCTTGATACCCATCTTCACCACTGGGGAACATCACTGGATACTTTAGGCCTATTATCTCCACCTACTGATCATTTTTAAAGATTTTCAAGAAATTTTTAAGTACAAAGAAACTCTCTTTTCTAAGAAAAGCCTGAATAACAGGAATTCTATGCATTGTTACAAATTTAAACTTATCTATATTGCAAAAACTTTGCCTTGCATTGTTGGTCATGAGATATATATAGGATCAACAATATATATCTAAAATTTTTTAAATATGATCAGTAACCGGAGATAATGGAAAGTTAGCAGACTATTTAGAAAGAGTGGAAAGACGCAGACAAAGCAGTCCTTTAGCTCCTTGGTGTATTGAGCAAATGGTAAATATGTCGACAGAAGAATCGGCGCCCACTAGACTACTAATCAATGGCCAAGTTTTGCTGCAAGACATCGAGAGCAGAATGGCAATTGCAATAACATCAAGTGTACATCTAAAGTAAGATTACGTGACTAAGAAATTATTTAGGCTAGCAGTGGCATACTTGGAGAGGTCCATCAATTGTGAGCATATAAAAAAAATTTCGAATTTTCATTATGAATTTTTACTGTATTAATTGTAAGCGTTTTCATGTGTTTATTTTTAAGATATTGCGAAAATTAATCGAAAAAACAAAGAGTCCGAGCCACGCCGGGTTTATCACCTAGCTTATTTGGTAACATAGCAGATCCAAACATTTCATAAGAATATTTTATGAGTATATTCTGTGTGAATGTGAATATTTTGGAAACTGTGCAGCTAAAACAGAAGGCTATTTGGTCATTGGAAACATCTGAACAACAGGAGTTTCGAATAGAGCAAGAGGGTATACGAGCTTCTACTTCATCGGCAAGAAAAGATTGGGCCAAAATGATGTTCACCGGTGGTGAAGATGGATATTGTATTTATCTTAGGGAAGTCAAGAAGAGTTTAAAATAATTCCTGGTATATAACGTAAAATTGCAGTTTTTCGGATTTTTCGTAGAATGGATAGTCACTTCGCTATGTGTTATACTAATTGAGTTATTACTTATTCAATTTGGAGTTATAATTTATCTGTCTATATATAAGTGTAATTATCCCGGGAAACGCCGGGTCCTCTGCTAGTCTATATATGAGGGTCATACAAATGAAAACGAAATTTGGTGTGGGGAAAAAAAAGACGACGTGTAATCGTAAGTTTTTGTTTTCAACAATTGCGAAACCACACGGGCAAATTAAACAATATGTTGCAAGTGTTGCATCACATGAGAAAGAACGATTAATCGCTTCGTCCAAACAACAAAATGGAGTCAACGAAACTGGAACACAGAGCAGTAATTCGTTTTTTGACATATTAGAGAATTTCAGTTTCTGAAATTCACCGTCGTATGCAGAACGTCTATGGAAATGACTGCCAAACCTTCACTCGTGTTTGGGCATGGAGCAAGAGGTTTCCGGAGAATGCAAGAGGATCAACTATCTGGAGAAGCAAACCGCGCCATCACGGATGATTCCAAAGCCAAAATTGACGCTGTCTTAAAGGAAAACAGAAGAGTGACAATCGATGTCGTGGTTGCTAAAACTGGCCTTAGTCTTGGAATCGTTCACCCCATTATCAGGAACCATCTGCACTACAGAAAAATCTGTGCACAATGGTTCCCGGATCTCAAGAAACATCTGAAAGTCCGCAAGTTTCAGTCGGATGATGAAGAGAAGGAAGAGGTTTTGGAATGGTTCCACACGCAACCGAAAGACATTTTCCATAAAGGAATTATACGGCTTGTTACATATTGGGATAAATGCCTTAACGCATTTAGAGAGTATTTATAAATTCCTTGTATACATTTTGGAAAAAAATAGATAAATTTCCTTCACATTTCTACGACCCTGATATATAAAGAAGAATGTTTGTGGGTTTGTGAGTGTGTTTGTATTTTATACAAATCTACATTTTTATTCCAATCTTGATGAAATTTTGAACAATTGATCTTCAAAGCATGAGGAAGGGCACTCTCTTCCTCAGATTTCAAAAAATAATAATTATCGATAATAAATCGATATTCATAATGATGGCAGGGCATAATAATAAGAAATATCTCATGACCAACAATGCAAGGCAAATATTTTGGAACAATAGTTATCAACAATGGTATCAACACGCAATTCTCATATACTCTGCACAGACCAACATTATATACCTCATGACCAGAAATGCAAGGCCAAGTTTGTGCAACATAACTAAGGTTCAATTTGTAACAATGCTTAGAATTCCTGGTATTCAGGCTTTTCTTAGAATTGACAGTTTTTAGTAGCGACAACTTCTTGAAAATCTATAAAAATGATCAGTAACTGAAGATAATGGCGAATTAGCACACTATTCGCTATTTTCAATGGAAAAAGGCGCTGCTATTTTTGGAAAAAGGTATATTAATGGTTATGGCAAGGCATATTAATGAGAAATATCTCATAACCAACAATGCAAGGCAAAGTTTGTACAACAATAGGTATCAACAATGGTATCAGCACGCAATTCACAAACACTCTGCACGGACCAACAATATATATCTCATGACCAACAATGCAAATAAAAGTTTGTGCAACAATAGGTATCAACAATGGTTTCAACACGCAATTCACCAATAACAATGAGCTCAAAATGATGATGCAATGATAAAGCAATCCTTTCCAAGAATTATAACAATGAACATAAAAAGATTATGCAATATGGATAAGTTTCAATTTGTAACAATGCATAGAATTCCTGTTATTCAGGTTTTTCTTAGAAAAGAGAGTTCTTAGTACTTAACAATTTCTTGAAAATCTTTAAAAATGATCAGTAGCTGGAGATAATGAAGAGTTAGCAGACTATTGAGAAAGAGTGGAAAGACGACAGAGAAACAAACCTTTAGCTCCGTGCTGTATTCAGCAAATGGGAAGCAAGTAAATAGAAGAATTGGCGACCGCTAGACTACTCAAAGTGATTAAAGGCCAAATTTTGCTTCAACACAACGAGAGAAGAGTGGAAATTGCAACAACATCAAGTGTACATCTGAAGTAAGATTACCTGAGTAAGAAATTATTGGAGCGGTCCATCCATTGTGAGCCTTTAAAAATATTTTTTTTGAATTTTCATTAAGAATTTTTACTGTATTAATTCTAAGCATTTTCATGTGTTTATTTTTAAGATATTGCAAAATTTAATTGAATTTTTGGAGATTGTTTTGTTTATATCCAAGTGTAATTATCCCGGGCAACGCCGGGTACCTTTGCTAGTATTTCATAAAAATACATTTTGACTATATTCTGTGTGAATGTGAAACTGAGATGCTGATAATGCGATGGTCGAACGTTCGTTTCCAAGAATTATTAATAATGAGCGTAAAATGATGATACAGTGACAGGCCCTAAATAAGGCAGCGTCTATTGAGGACGAAAAGGAGTCACACGTGTCTCCCTTGAGTTCCCTATCAAACGTCCAGACGACTGGCGAAAATTTGTGTGTCTGGAAAGGAAAGAGAATAAACGAGTATTTCTGAGAGTAACTCTGCCGCTAAAACAGAAAAAGCTATACGGGCATTGGAAACATTTGAACAATGGGAGCTTCGAATGGAGCAAGAGGGTATAACTGCTTCTCCGTCAAGGGAAAGAAAAACTGGTCTAAAGTATCCAGTTATGTTCCGTGATTGTGAAGATGGATGTGATTTTAATCTGAGGCAAATCAACAACAGGTTAAATGAAATTCGCAATATATCACCGAGAGTTACTGTTTTTCGGATTTTCTTAGAATGGATAATCCCTTCGCTCTGTGTTGTACTGATTGAGTTATTTAACAAATTTGGAATTAAAATTTAACTTCTTGAAATTGTTCTCTCTAACTACAAGTGTAATTATCCCGGGCAACGCCGGGTACCTCTACTAGTATATACTAGTATATAGAAGGGTTTTTTTGTGTTTGTATTTTATACAAATCTACAGTTATATTCCGATTATGATGAAATTTTGAACTCATGAAAGCGAGAGGAAGATCACTTTTTACCTCCGATTTCGAAAAAATAAAGATTATCTATAATAAATCGATATTCATAATGATGGCATGGCATATTTATAAGAGGTATCTCATGACCAACAATGCAAAGTATAGTTTGTCCACCAATAGTTGTCAACAACGCTATCAACACGCAATTCACCAACACTGCATGGACGACGATATACAAGGTCTTTATAATTAAAGTTCCATTTTGACATGGCCATTAAAAAAAACTACTGGACCAAAAGCTATAATACTTGGTAATGGGAAGTTCATACCCACCAAAAAAAAAAAAAATTAGTTCAAAAGGTCACCACCAGCATGGAATGCCGCTCTATGCAATATTCGTATACGAAATTAGACATGAAAACACAGGTTAACAATGTGGTTTATGCACATGCGCTTTACAAGTCATTTGGTTTTCAGAAATAAGAAAGGGAGCCTCGTTGTCAGTACGCCTCATTTCTTACTAGTCCACGATGCCTGTTACCATACAAGACCGTGCGTTTCTGGTTAAATGTTATTTTGAATGCAATAGCAATGTACGGCAGGCTTTGGAACATTATCGTACCGTTCGACGAATACATGTACGTCGGGGGCCAATGACACAGCAGAATTTGAAGAAGATGATGACAAAGTTTGAAGCCACAGGTTTGTTATTGGAGCATCTGGCCGAGGAAGGAAACCCGTCTCTGAGGCAACCGTGGAGGCTGTTTCAGTAGCTGTAGAGAAAGCAAAATTGGAAACCTCACATAGGGCGTGCAGTGTAGGTGCTGTTGCACTTCGAATGGACTTACCACTGAGTACGGTGTACAAGATCGTACCTAAAGTGGTGCGATACTACCCATACAAAATCCACCTTGTCCAACAACTCGAACCTAACGATCTTCCTCGTAGAGAAACCTTCGCATTGGAATTCCTTGCACGGATGGAGGTGGACGAGCATTGGCCATGGAACATTTTGCGGACGAACGAGGCCCATTTTTACCCGAATGGGGATGTCAACACCCATAACTGCAGGATTTGGGCCACCAGTCCCCCTCATGTTTTCCACCAATATCCATTGCATTCTCCTAAAACTACCGTGTGGTGTGGTATGACAGCAAATGTCACAATTGGACCGTATTTTTTTGAAGAGCAGATGGACTCGTGACATGCACTGTGACTGCTGCTGACATGGCGTCGATGCTAAGAAGTTTTGTGATACCAGAACTTCAGCAACGTGGCATTTTAGACACAACGATTTTAATGCAGGATGGGGCTCCACCTTATATTGGTACATGTGTCAAAAAGTTACTTCAGCAACATTTCACAGATGAACGGATTATAGGCCGAAACTTCCCCCTTTCTTGGCCACGCCGGTCACCAGATATCAACCCCTGTGACTTCTGGCTCTGGGGTTACCTCAAAGCCACTGTTTATGGTGATAACGTCAGGAATTTGGCGGAACTGAAAGATGCGATACGCCGACAGGTGCGCAACATTCCCCCTGATATGCTACGAGCTACAGTTGAGAACGCAGTAATCCGGTGTAAACTGCTTTCAGTAAATGGTGGAAGCCACATTCATCATGTAACTACGAGGGGAGATCAACAAGTAATTTGCACTAACTCGCCGCAGGAGCGCGCTGTGTGTCGCAATTTGAATTTTTATATATAAAGATAACGTTTTATTCGCTTTTATTTCATAATTCCGAGTTGTTTGATATACTACTTGGTATATTTTATCATTAAAAATTTTAGAGAGTGTCTTAAGGAGTGGCCAGCTAGATCTCCGAACAGGAACACGATTGAGCATGTAGGGAAAAAAACCTGTCTAATAACGTTTTATTCGTCTCTTCTTTTATCATTTCGAGTCGTTTGATATACTATTTGCTATATATTATCATTGAAAATTTTTCAGTGTGTCATAAGGGTACCATTAGAGCACGTGCCATTTTATCGATTACGACCATTTTAAAAATTGTTCATTCGCAGAGCCATATTTATCAATTGGCGAAAACAATAATTAATAACCGCTTATATCTTGTCGTAACGATTTGTTTGATGTATTACCGTATTTATACTCTGTGCAATAAAAGAAAAAACTGGCATGGTGCCAGAATCTGCTATTAGCCAATCAGAAGCCTGGCTGAGCGCTCTGTACAGACCACAATATATCTTCCCAAAGAAATTTGCTAGGTGGGGTCATGAAGGTACCATTTGTGCACGTGCCATTGAACCAATTTATATAATATTTATGATTGTTTCGTGACATGAACAATATTCATCGACTGACGAAAACAGATTTTGAAAATCTTTATAGCCTTGGTGGAGTTAGAGTTACAGATAGACAGACAGACAGACAGACAGACACGTACGTTTCCTCACACTGATAGCATAAAGCACCTTTCGTAATTAATAAGTTAATAAAATTCAAAAGAAGGGAGGGGGAAGGGGGTGGGGTTAATCCTTTAGGGTACAGTTGGAAAGAAAAGTCAACAGTCTTGATTTAAAGATTGCTAAATAAGGCGCAGAGCAAATTTCATGATCCAGGTATGCCAAAGTTTAGAACACTTTTAAGCTGATAATTATGTTTATTTCGAGGAAAATTTAAGGGGCGTTTAAGCGGGGTCATCGTGATCTGTTATATTTTCCCTTTACCAAGAAAAAAATAATCACGATGGTCCAGGTGTAAGTCGTGTATTATAAGGAGGTTTTGTATTAGCGGAAAAGAGAGATTGTAGAAGAGAAGTGGTTAAAAGGTTGTTTAAAGATTTGTAAATGAACATGGGAAATTAAATGAGTATAGCTGATGAATAGAAATTGTGCCAACTAGATTAAAAAGATGTGAAACTATGGCCGGTTGCCTAAGTTTAAACAAGATCCGGAGAAATCATTTTTGTATGCGAAATAAACGCAGCATGGTATGTTTAGAAGTCGAACCTCAGAATTATAATCCACAAATAAGAGAAGAGTGAATTAAAGCTAAGTACAGAAAAAGGAGAATCTTTTGAGGGAGAAAGCGTAAGCGAGAAAATAAACCCAGGCGCTGGTTCCATGTAGAAGTCAAAGCTTTAATACGTATATCGCAAGAGAGGTGGATAACTAAACATTTGAATGAATTCGATGGCTTAATAATATAAGCATTGTATAGAAGTGCTAAGTTATTAGTAAACAACGAGCATCTCTGGTGAAAGGAGGAACACGTAGCGTGTAAATTTTCATCAGGGCCAGTAGAAGTCACATGGAGATCTTAAGACACTGTGCGCGGCGACAAGCCGATTTCCTTTTAATAAAAGTCGCACTTTTTATTACGTTGGTGAAGAATAATATATGTTGTTTTCTGTAGATTTAAATGTAAATAATTAAAAGAGTTCCAGCTGAATAAATTCTCGAGTACAAGATTAAAGGAGTGTTGTAAAATATGATGTGATGAATTCGTTAATGAAATAGTGGCATGATCAGCATATAAAATAAGAGATTCAGGGGATAATAGTGCAGAGAGATCATTTATAAATAGATTAAAAAGGAGATGGGTTAAATTGAGCCTGACGAACACCGACGTTTCGAGTAAGAGGTAGGGAAGATTTGTTTAACAATCGAAGGGTACATTGTCTATTAGTTATGAAGCTAGAAATTCAGGCAAGAGGAAGCCCACGAATGATAAAAAATTGGGAAAGCTTATGTACAGAAGCAGATTGTGAGGGATAGAGTCGAAAGCCTTTGAATTGTCAATGAAGAGAGAAATCACCAGTTTATTGTTAGCCATATTAACTACGATAAAGTCAATTAGCTCATAGCAGGCAGTGGAAGTTAATCTCTTTGGAAAGAAGCCACGTTGGAAAGGGAAAAGGAGATTGATAGAAAAAATATATGACGATATCCGTGCTTCTATTTCAGACTTCAGTTATTATAAGCCCTTATTCAATATTACCAAAGTTCTTGAATCTGTAGACTCGACCGTTGATAAATAAAAAAGAAATTAAGCCTGCCGAGAAAGGTATCAGAAAGCGGAAGCTCTGAGTTCATCAATTTTTACCGCTTCATCTGTCTTTTTAACCACAATTTTTTATCAAAAAATTTATTTTCTCGAAGGTAATATTTAGAAAATATAAAAGAACCCTATCTTCTTTGCTCTTTCATCATTTTCGATCGAATGATATATCACACGCCATATGTTGTCAAAGTTCTAAAAACCAAGTGACTGCAACTCCCACAATTCCGACCCCACTGGGACAATTTGGCTCAATCTTCATAAGAATGTAGATTTTGCCTAGAGGAATGTGTATATCGAATTTCACCCCTTTACATATCTAAATAGCACATAGATCACTTAGTCCCCTGTAACTCCCATCCCTGTAATTCCTACCCCAGTGGCCCACTCAAATCCAAACTAAATAGTGAATGTACTCACGCCCACAGTAAGCTACTTTTCCTAATTTCAACCTTCTATCTCAAAAAATGCAGAAATTATGAAGGGGACGGACGGACTGACGGACAGACGGACATTGTGAAAACAATAAGTAGCTCCATTCTTAAGTTACTTAATAAAAGTTTCGTGTACTGTAAAATATTTTTTGTTTGTTGCATTTAAAAACATTATCATGATTCAATGCTTCGGACTGCAAATTCGAAACTAAATCACCTTTTATTTTTTCGCCAGTTAGCTTTTTGCAATCTATTTCTTCGATGCGTAGGCCATCTAGGAAGCGTATATCTATCCTGAAAGAGGCCATATAGGTCCTAACTCTACTTTTGCATAGCCCACTGCGCACCCTAGCATTTTATATATAGGATGGTTATAATTAAAGTGATAACATTTAGAACCTTCTAATGACCCTTCTGGTAATCAGATCTTGACGAAACTTGAGATATATGTTATACAGACCATGGGGAAGAGAATTTTGCAATAAAAAATTAGTTCACATTTTGACCGCTACGTCAAAATATGGCGCTGGTAATGTAAGAAACTATCTGAGAATTTTTACTCAATCAGAGACGTTATGCAAATGAGATGTAAAATTAGAAAAGCTTTAAAATGACAGTGAAATTAAATGTAAAGTCATTCTTCACGATGGCTTTAGCTAAAAAGGATCGAGTTTTATTGGTGAAGTTGTTTTACCAGACTGCAATAATGATTCTGCTGCACTAAGAGAATATCGACGTTTGAAAGACTTGCAAAATGGGCCTATGTCCATTAATGGTTTAAAAAAGATGATTAAGAAATTTGAAGAAACTGGTGAGCTGGGTGTGCTGCCGGGGAGAGGACGGAAACGAATTGCAAATGAGACTGTGGAAGACGTTGCAGCTGCTGCTGTACTGGAGAGTGCTTCAAGTTCCCAATATTCTTCAGCAAGTGCTCGAGCCGTATCAAGTGATTTGTCTATTCCGTGGTCTACGGTGCAAAAAACTTTGCGTTCCATTTTAAAGTGGTATGCATACAAGATCCAGGTGGTTCAAAAGTTGCTTCATGAAGATCCGGAAAAACGCACTGATTTTGCTTGCCAGTTTCTGTCGATAATGCATGGCTATGGAACATTTTGTGGTCATATGAAGCACATTTTACACTAGACGGAGCAGTGAATGTTCAAAACTGTCGCATCTAGGGTAGTGAAAAGCCGATGGTTGTGCATGAAAAGCTTTTGCACTCTCATTACGTGACTGGATGGTGCGGATTCACGTACATTTCATTCTTGGCCCCTTTTTCTTTGAAGAGAACACTCCTCAAGGCACTAAAAGATGTTCAATCACCGATGCTCATTAATGCGAACTTCTGCAGCAGAAAATCATTCCTGCTTTACAAGAAAGACAATGTTTAGACACTACTGTCTTATGCAAGATGGTACAACATCAGACATTGCACGACAAATGAAGGAACTGCTTCGTGCTCATCGAGAACTTTTCCAACTGCATGGCCTCCTCGTTCACCGGATTTAAACCCTTGTGACTTTTGGTTGTGGTGATATTTGAAAGATAATGTCTATGGTGGAAGAATACGGGCTGTCCTTGAACTGAAAGCAAGCATAACACGCCATATCACTGCGATTCCTCAGGAAACCCTTCGCTCTACTGTGGAACATGCAATAATGCGCTTTGAACAATATCATTGACACAAATGAAATGCACATTGAAAAAATGCTCTGATTTTATAAATTTCTCTGCTTCTAACTTGTTTTTGTTATTATTCGTTCGCCATATTTTGACGTAGCGGTCAAAATATGAACTAATTTTTTATTGCAAAATTCTCTTCCCCGTGGTCTGTATAACATATATCTCAAGTTTCGTCGAAATCTGATTACCAGAACGGCCGCTAGAAGGGTGTAAATGGTGTCACTTTAATTATAACCACCCTGTATGATGTTGTCCATGACAAGATCAACGATAGAATTCTTTGTCCCATACTTCCAATTCCATATTTGGCTGGAAACTTGACGGATATAGTTTGAACAAGAAATTAATCCTCCCGAGGAAGGTATAGGAAAGTAGCGGAAGCCCTGAGGACATCTATTTTTACCGTTTAATCTTCACTTTTAACTCCCCCCCCCCATTTTTTAATCGAAAATGAAAAAGAGCTCTATCTTCTTTCGTTTCTCATCATTTCCGATCGAATGATGTGTCACATGCCATATGTTACCATAGTTCTAAAGACCAAGTAACTGCCACCCCCATATCCCACCCCATTGGGACAATTTGGTCCAAACTTCACAGTAATGTTGACCTTGCTTAGAGGAATCTGCATGCCGAATTTCACTCCTTTATAAGCATAAATACGCGTAGACCTTTTGGTCCCCTCTAATTTCTGCCCTCGAAACTCCGACCCCAGTAGAAAAATCAAAACCAAACTTAATATTGAAGGAGCACATGCCCATAGTAAGTTATATTCCGAATTTCAACCTTCTACCTCAAAAAATGCGGAAATTATGAAGGGGACGGACGGACAGACAGACAGACAGATATTGTGAAAACAAAAAGTAGCTCTAATCTTCCGCTACTTAATATGTACAGCATATTTTCCAAAATCTGCACGAACTGATGAAATGTCAGTTTCGTACAACAGTGCATGGCGGAAGTGAGAGTATATTACTTCACTGACGAATCCAATTGGACCGTTCACAGCTTCTTTAGCAATATTAATGTTACATCTTAACAAGACCTTTGCTATTTCAAATATTTCTAATTTCTTAGAGAGACTGATATTTGTTGGTATTACAACCCTAGCGTCAATGAACTTCGGACACCTACAGAATTTTGGATAAGTACAACGAAACTAATTGTAAACAAATGAAAATTACTTTATTGAGTGCACAGAGCTTTAGTACAACTGTGATATAGCATTTTAACATAAAAAACACGAGAAAATTAAATAAGCGACTTTTTGTAATGTTCGGTTTTCAACACGTTGCAATGAACTTCGTACACCGTACCGTTTATTGCACATTACCACTGAGTGGCGTCACCTTTCCGAAGAATGACGCTCCGAAGTCGTTGAGGCATGCTGGACACTAACTTCTGCGTTGTTTCTACTGGAATTTTGTCCCACTCTTCGGAAATACACGCCCGCAACTGCTGCAGTGTTCGAGGCTTCCGCTGTCTGACTTTTCCCTCTAAAATGCGCCATACATTTTCAATGGGTGACAGATCTGGGATGCAGGCAGGTCAGTCAAGCACCCTGAAACGCTGCGGTTGTAGCCAAGCCTTGGTGTTCCGAGCAGCACGAGGCTTCGCGTTGTCCTGCTGAAAGATGCTTGGTCTTCTATTGAACAACTTTTGGCGGGATGGACGCAGATGCTGTTGAAGAATGTTTATATAGGCAGCAGAGTTAATAGTGCTCTCGCAAAAGTGAAGCGATCCTGTCCCGGCTACTCATGCAACCCCACACCATCAGCGATGCAGGGTTCTGAACTTTCATCTGGTAACAGTTGGAATGATTACTTTCGTGCTTGGTCCTTAGCACCTTGCGACCGTTGTTGCCATACATCACTGCAAAGGTGGACACGTCGGACCACAGAACACTATTCCACTGAGCAAGGGTCCACTTTAGTTGGGTTCTGGCCCATGCTACCCGGCGACGCTTAGCTACAGTGCTCATAAATGGCTTCCTCTTTGTAGCGTATAAGTAATAGTTGCATCTTCTGATGTAACGGCGGACTGTGCTCTCGGATATGGGTATATGAAAATATTCTCGAGCCCAAACAGTCATTTCATTTATAGGAGCATGCCTGTTTTTCACAATGTAACGTCGAAATATTCGTAGGTCCCTAACATTCAATAATCGCTGCTTGCCTGGTGCAGTTCCTGGTTCTGTTTTCCCGATTTCTCTGAAGCGCTTGATGATCCCATTAACAGTAGAGAGTGGAACTGATAATTCAGGGGCAATAGCTCGCTGGGATTTGTTATTCTGGAACTGCTGTATAATTTTTTGCCGTATACACGTTTCTACTGGCTTACCACGTCCCATGGTTCAAAACAACACGAATACTGTGCTCTGTCGCGTGGACGGTGCTTTTAAAGCCTGATGCAAAGCATTCTGGGCGTTTCTATAGCCTTCAGGAAGGTTCAATATGCTGGTGACCCCTTGTGTACGAAGTTCTTTGAAACCTGTTGACAACGCAATTTTACATAAATTTGAATAAATTATTTCACACCATTAAATCGATTCTAAATCGATGTTGATATTGTTACATATACTCAGTAAATCTATTTTCAATAGCCTGCAATCCTCTGTATGCACTTTTCACTGTGTTTTTAGCCAAATTACTTGGTGTCCGAAGTTTATTGACGCTAGGTTTGTATATTATTATATGGACTCTGTCGATGCTTCGTATAGCGTCCACAATTGATCTTTGCTACTAACTGTGATCACGTTGTGAGCGAAAAGTACATCTGTGCCAATAAATGTCAACTTTTGTGGTCGAGTGGTTTTTGTGTCTTCTGATTCTTCATACTGTAAATAACCACAGCTTCAAAATTTTTATTTCTACGATGGTTGGGACTATAACAGTAGCAACTATTTATTTACAACTGATACAAAAGAGACATCTTGTTCGAAGTTTTACTGTCCTTAGAATGTAGTCACCATCATTGTGAATAACCCGATTCCATCGAAGTTGAAGTCGTAGATACCTTTAGCAGCGCCGTTGGTATTGGTAGCTGGAATGGAGCAATCTATTGCTGAAGAATCTCTCGCACAGTTCAGAAGCTAATGCCGCGAAATGGTTCCTTCATCTTAGTGATCAAGTCGAAGTCACAAAAACTTAAGTTCGGGGAGTTGATGGTACATCACTTTCCAGCTCCATTGAACGAGCAAATCAGCTAAAGCTTGCGCTGCATGCGACCGAGCATCGTCCTGCAAAATGGTGAGTGGGTTCTGCAGTGGGATCTTCACGGACTTAAGCCCTTGTGACTTCGAGTTGATCCCTATGATGATGGAACCACTTCGCGCATTCGCTTCAGAACTGTTCCAGAGAATTCTCAGCCAACAGACCACCCCATTCGGACTATCAACACTAAAGGCGCTGCTAAAGGTATCCTAAGACTTCCACATCGCTGGAAAAGGGTTATTCACAATGCTGGTGACTGCATTGAAGGGCAGTAAAACTCCGAACCAGGTATCTATGTTGTATCAGTTGTAAATAAATGCTTACCGCAATTAAAGTTCCAACCCTCGTAATTGTTTATTTCAGCACATTTTCATTGTGTTATCAACTTGATTTCTTTTTGGATAAAATTCGCTGACCTTTATATATGGCAAATCTCCTGTTGTTTCTTGGAGAATCCTCTCGAACTATACTGCGAAGTTGAGAAGTGGGAATACATTGTAGATAAAGACATGATGCAAAAAAGACAAACCTCTTATACGGCGAAGTGCTCAGATCTCATTTCTCCAACTCCTAATGCATCCAGTAGATCTGTAACGTATAAATTTACGTCACTTTAAT
>JAHWFO010063192.1:0-11486 GCA_023313115.1 Rhysida immarginata
CACCCAGTGCTAAAAATTAATATTCCTAAGCCTATGTACACTGGCATGTAATATGTCGAACAACTCGTAACAACGTGCCATGAGTGAATATAACGAGTAAATAATGATAATGGTTATTGGATTAGTAGCACGTGCCCTAATGGTGCCATGTGGTGCCATGTGGTACCAAATGGTACCATTGGAACTTTCAATGCTAAGATATGGCATGTAATATATCAAACAACTCGTAACAACATGTAATGAGTGAATATAACGAGTAACTAATGATAACGGTTATTGGTTTAGTAGCACGTGCCCTAATGGTGCCATGTGGTACCATACGGTACTGTTGGAACTTTCAATGCTAAGATATGACATGTAATATATCAAACAATCGCAACAACGCGTCATGAGTGAATATAACGAGAAAATAATGATAGTGGGAATTGGTTTTGTTGCATGTGCCCTAATGGTATAATATAGTATTGTTAGAACTTTCAATGCTAAGATATGGAGTGTAATATGTCATCCAACTCATTACGACTGGAGTTATTCTTGAGCGTATGGCTTAGTTTCTCCTCGCAACTTATAAAATTGGTGACGAGACTTTAACTTTTAATATTGTCGTGATAGCGTATGGACATTCTACCCATGCATTTCAGATGCCGGAGTGATCAGCCCCCATTTATACTCCTTGACAAGTGACGTCCGTAAGGGAGCCTAACCCATTAATTACGTCTTAAAACTACGGACTGCATTCATGTTTTCTCCCAGCCCAATTGGAGGCGTGTCATCGGCATATTCTTTGTGCATCTTGTATTCTACTTCGCAAGTAGCGAAGTGTGCTTGGAGTTCGTTGGAAATGATGTACCAAGTTATAGAGTCTATTTTCAAGCCTAATGATTTAATGATTTACATACTCAAAGTCCCATGTGTTCACTGCTTTGTGCTTCATATCAACTAGTGTTCTTGTATGTTCTATATGTTGATTTTATGAAGCCGTCACATGACCGTTATAATTAAGAGTGCTTCATTATTTATTGATTATTCCTTGACCTTATCTAAATGAGTGAGTTTAGGTTAAGCTTTCTCAGTGCTTCAATCATTGTGCGCCATATCAACTAGTGTTAATTGCATGTCATAAACGTTGATTTTATGAAGTTGTCACATGATTGTTATAATTAAGAGATGTTTTATTATTTGTTGATTGTTCTTTTGACCTTATCTAAATAAGTGAAGTTCGGTTAAGGTTTTTAGTTTAGTTCTGCAATAAGTTAATCATTCATTCATACTTTAATATCCGCCCTATGTCATTATTTAAAGTTCCACTGCGTTACTCTAAGATATAACAATTTACACATGACAAAAGGAAAATGATCGGACACATCATCATCAACAGAGCCACTGAGTAACTCAGTGGAGTTGTTTGTGAAACAGTGGTCAATGGTTGAGTAAGAGTTATGAGAAAGTGAATAGTGGGTAAAGGAAGAAATGGTGGAAACTAAGCCGGCTCTAGTGATGGGATCCATTATCGAGTTTAAATTAGTGTAAGGTATTGGCACTACTGATAACAGTGCGTTACAAATAGAAAGGAAAATCGAGTAACCTTTTCAAATTGTGTTTATTTTATGAAATTGCTCTCCTATTAAGAAGTCGGTGTTTTTTTTTTAATCACATCCTGTTTTCCAGGTACACTCAACAGCACATTCAACTTTTATAGGATGGTGTGTGGGCTCGTATGTTCAGCGCGCTGGACGGCTATGTCAAAAAAATAAATAAATAAAAAAAAAGACATAAGTATTACTAGTGAGCGGAAACGTTCTCCAATCGTGAGCGGAAACTTCAATCGTGCTCCAAAGGTAACTTTAACACCGTCCAACGTCGACACGCGGCTTACATACCAACGATCACACCGTACATGTAGGAGGGGCATTCAAATTTGATCTGGACTTTATTTTTTGTAAATTTCATTGTTGTAAAAATCTAAACATTCTTTGTTGGGATGGCAACTACCGCCTGTCGTGCAAGTGCAGCACCACTCATCTGCTTGCCATGACAACCGATTGTTTCTTTAAACAAAATGGCGGACAGCGATGTGTCGACCAAAGTGGAACGACGAATAATCAAGTTTCTCCACAACGAAGATATGAAAGCATCTAATATTCATCAGAGACTTCAAAGACAGTTCACCGAGTCATGTTTGTCTCGATCATCCGTCTTGCTTGGTGCCAAAAGTTTGAAGAAGGGCGAGAATCCACCGGCAATGAACCTCATAAGGCAAGGCCAGCAACTGCTGTCAATGATGGCATCATCGCACGAACAAATTAGCTGATAAGGGACAATAGGCGGATTCATGTCCGAGAATTGGCTTCAATACTGAACATCAGCACTGGCAGAGTGAAGACCATCATCCACGATAAGAAAGGTCTCATTTTGAAGGAATGAAATATCTATGGAGTATTATTTGTTAACAATTTTTTAATTGTGTGTGTGTTAAGTAGTAAATGGGCTCAAAGCTCCGTTTTGCGCTCTCTTTCTCTACTTCTCTAATAGCGAGAGTCGCTGAAATTCAACAAGATCTGTGGCAGATATGTCCTTAAGCAACTCTCCGAGGATCGCAAAACCACCCGGGGAAGGTTTATATCTGTTCCATGCTGTTGCAAAGACATGACAGGGAAAGTGCCAGCTTCCTAACGCGTATTGTGACCATCGACGAAGCATGGATTTATCACCATGCTCTTGAAAGCAAGCGTGCAAGCATGGAGTGGGGACACACTGATCCACCACGACTCAAGAAATTCAAGATGCCACCGAAAGTGATGGCGACTGTACTCTGAGACATTAAGCGTATCATTCATGTCGATTTTCTGAAAGAACGTCGAACGTAAATGCACTCTACTACTGTGATATTATGAGGACGTCCCTGAAGCCGGCACTACGGAAAAAGCGACCAGGTCTCTTTTCCAGTGGTGTTTGTTTTCTGCGAGACAATGCCAGACCACGCACATCCAAACTGATTATGGACACACTCATGGAACTCAAATTGGACATCTTACCACATCCTCCATACAGCCCCGATCTGTCCCCTAGCGGCTATCACCCTTGAGTTTTTGGGAGGGCAGAGATTCGGCTCCAGTGAAGAAGTGAAAAAGTCTGTCCTGACGTGGTTTAGACATCACCCTGAAGATGTCTACAAAACCGGTATCCAGATACCCCGAGAACGCTTTCATGTGTAGAAAAGCAAGGAGAGATCTTTGAGAAATATCTGGTATGTGTCTTTTTTTGTAGTTTCCTGATTTTATAAAAAATGATGTCGAGGTCAAATTTGAACGCCCCTCGGACGTGGCTAGACTTGAAAAAACATAAAATTTTTATTATGTTTACGGCGTTCGGTTATATAAGGAGCACAAGAATAATAAAGCATTTTAATTATTTCAGCAGAAGCGAAGAAAACATTGCGGCTGGCAATTTCCATGGAGCCAACGTACATGTAGGGCAAAAGGAGCCGGAGTATTTAGCCGGCAATCGACGATATAGCTGAAACGCCTTCAGAACACAGCAGCACGCAGTCAACAGATCACCAAAATGAGTCCTTTTACAGGAAGCAAGATTGAAAAAAGATCCCCGGCTTCAGCGGAACCATTGATCACAAAAGGATCTTCAGCGTCAGCAAAGCCATTTACAGCTACGGAACAGCGATTGAACTGGCGCTAGCCGATGAGCGTTGGGAACAAATGTAGTAGTAGTAGTCTCAAACCTCAACTGTCAATGTGACTTAATTACTGATATTTGTGGCGGAAATTTTTTTATCTGCACGGTAGAATTTCAAATATTGATATGCCAACATGGAGTATTATTTTTGCATTTCCTAAATTTGTGGTTCATCACTTGAATTCTCATTCGTAGCAGCACCAAATAAATCACCGTGTTTGTGGAGCGAAGAGGGCCTACCATCTCCTAACAAAATGAAAATGTTTGTTCAGAAAGGATCTTAAACATTAGGACAAGACGTCCGACGTTTGCTATAAATTACAAAATGTCAGAAATTAATAAATGAAGACTGGAGTTAATCCTCCAAACATAAGGTCAAGATATTATTTGTATAAAATTCGAAGGAAAAAATTCTGCGACCTGAATTCGAACCAAGAACCACGATTCCCAATCTGTGCGCTCTATCAGTGGGCTTCCATTTTGACTACTCTTCAGTCTTTAAGACACTTAGAGACAGCTTGGCTCTGCCGTATCTGCGATGCCGTGTCGAGCCTGTTACTTTTGGTTCTAGGCTCGAATCCAGGTGGCAGAATTTTTCCTTTCATTTTTTCAAACAATACCGGGACAAAACCTAAGAATGTTGAATGTGGAGTCTAATCGAATTTGATATTAAATTATCAACCTATTTTTTTTCTGAAAAATTATTTAATACCTTTATCATCCAGGGTTACAATCTCAAGATAGTTTTCCCGAATAGAAATAAAAAGGGCAGAGAAGAATCCTAGTCTCGATCTTGAACAATTGTTTTGTGAAGTTTCATTTTGTAATTTGTTTTATTTTATCTTTGTTACTAGCAGAGACACCCGGCATTGCCCGAGTTAATTATAATTTTAGGTTAAACAGAGCAACCTCATGAAGTTAAATAATAAATTTGTTTTCAGTAATTCTACAATTTCCATCTATAGACGAAGCAGTTGTTCAGATGTTTGCAATACCTGGATAGCTTTTTGTCATCTCTGCCCAATACTCATTTCTTCGCTGGCGTTTCGATAGATATGAATTATTGTTATAATCCTTCGAAATATTTTTATAGGACATAACACTATATGGTTGTTGGTTCGAAGAGTTGAGTTCATGTATGCTTTGTTATCGGTTATGTCGCCAACTGTAGCTCGAATGAAGGGACTGCGTCTTTTGTCATCTTTCACTCTTTCTCAATAGTCTGCTAACTCTCCATTATCTCCAGTTACTGATCATTATTAAATATTTCCAAGAAAACGTTAGCTTCAAAGAAAAGCCCGAATAACAGGAATTCTATGTATTGTTACAAATTCAATTTGCTTTTATAATTCTCAGAGGTGGGATGGAACCATCATTCTTAATGAACCTACTTATATTGCACACTTTGCCCGGGCTTTACTTACCCTCTTGTTGTTCTGTCTCAGATTAAAATGTTATCCATCTTCACTCCCGGGGAGCACCACTGGATACTTTAGACCAGGGCCGTCCAACTCGTGCACATAAAATGTTCGCGGACAAAGCTGATGGCAAAGCCGAGGAGATAGTCCAAAACTCAGGAGGGGAGTGGGTATAGTTTTCCTATGTAGTGTTGCCAGACTTTAGGGGACGATTGCATTAGATGAAGCATTATTTCTTTTGTTACTGGTACTTGCTTGTTTTTCGTCTCGCATTACATGGCACACATTTCTAAAAAACATAAAATCACTGAACCAGTATTTAAACCGCAATGGGAGAATGTTTTTTTTGTATTGTTCACAGATCGGATTCGAAATGCTTAATATATAATCATGTCCTATCGGGGAAAAAATTTAATTCTACCTGACATCGAGAAAATTGTCACATTAAAACGAAGGAAATAAAATGGTAAGCTGCCTCGTTCTTTTTTTAAATATCGAATTGATTTTACAAAGCAATTCGAGTTTAAGGAACTGATCATCGTAATGCCCTGCTTTAGACCTATCCTTTAAAATTTCCCTTGCCCTTGACGTAGAAGCTCTTATACCCTCCTGCTCTAATCGAACTTCCGTTGTTCAGATGTTTCCAATGCCCAGATAGCTTTTTATCTTTCTGTTGCAAATTTCACTGATCCAATACTATATAGTTCTTTCTCTCTTTTATTTTTTTTGCCAAACACAGATTTTTGTTAGTCGTCCGGACGTTTTTAGGGAGCTCAAGGGAGACCCATGTGACTCCTTAGCCTCCTCGATAAACACTGCCTTATCTATGTCCTGTCATTGCATAATCATATTTATGCTCGTTGTTAATAATTCGTTACCCCTCCCTAAAAGAGGTTAATATGGTTAATTATGTAGTGCAACACCAGTTAATGTGTTAAGTATACAGTGCAACACCAGTTAATTTGTTAAAAAACTTTCAACCCCCGTTTCCCCCTCTTAGGGGTTGAATTTCGAAAAACCCGTTCTTAGTGCTCACTTACGGTTTTTGTAAAGAACTTCTGTACAAAATTTCAAGTTTCTAGGCCTTACGGTTTGGGCTGTACGTTGATCACTTAGTCAGTTTCTTCTTGTATATGTATATAGATTTAAACTAAATAGAGACTTTTTGCAACCTCAAACGATATGCGAAATACGAAAGGCGAAATGCAAAAGGTGACATTTCGTCTTTCTCCTTTCGTATTTCGTTTTGAGAGTTTTTGCACCCGCGAAATAAGAAATGCGAAAAAGAGAAATTCCAGAGTTTCGATACTGCCAACATCAGGTTTTACTGATTCTCAGCATCATGGCAGCAAGGAGAAGTAAGTACTATTAAAGTTTAAAGCTATAACTCAAGGTGGGATTTAACATTGTGTTAAACAACTGCGAAGCAGTTTCCCGTCGGACGCCATGTTGGTTAACGTGAAGAACTTGCTGTCAGAGCGTGGAGGTTGGGCACAGCACGCATGCGCGACGACACATTTGGTTACCAAAGGTGGCAACGAAATTTTTTAGAATTTTCGTATTTCGTTCGACCAAAGCTGGCATGACCAAACGGTACATGGCAGTCACATGACCAAAATGCCACCTATCACATTTCACCTTTCGTATTTCGCATATCGTTTGAGGTTGCAAAAACTCTCTATTAATTAATTGTCAAGTTACAATATAGTGTCTTGCGTTTTATTTTTGTCACTGGACGTTGTACCAATGCATGTACATTCTACGATTTTTAAACTCAAAATATATGTATACAGACTCTATTCTCAAAAATGAACAAAACAACTTACCTTACTTTCTTTGAAATATGATCGCCCAAAAAGATAAAAAATGACAATGGCTATGAATGTTACTACAGCAATGACTATCAAAATAATTATAGCTATCTGCAATCTTTCTTCAGTTTTACTTGTATCATCTTTAATAGCATCATTTTCATTTACTTTATTGGTTATATTTTCATTTGTTGTCGTGAAATGTCTTTGAAACAGTGGAGAAGGATTCTCAAATAAGCTAGAGGATAATTCTTTAGATAATTCATTTTGTATTAAAATCCCTGGAGAGCTGCAAAGTTCTGCATAGTTTTGATGAATGCAGACTATGAGGGAATCATATTTCTTCATAGGCAATTGAATGATTTGGTAAATTGGGTTGTCATTGGATGAATTTTGAGTTAATGTAAAAGAATGGTATAAGTATATACCATTCGGGCTTGTTATTTCTGTATGAAAATTTCCACTTCCCTTGGTGAATGTTATTTGCAAAATGGACTTCGGTAATATGTAACTTTTGAAGCTAAAATTAAAAGAGTTTTTAGATAAAAGATAATCCATTTCTGGAAAACGATTTGGTCGGATTTTCAAATGGTCATGCTCATTCTCTAAAGAAAAGTCAAAAATTGAATCGTTACACAATTTGCCTATGTACTTTATACGTTTTGTTGTGTGCAACACGCCTTCTCTGAAGTAATATTCTGCATCCAAGTCCCATTGTCCCTGCGAAACGTTTGTATTACAATTTGAAGATTTTACATGCAGATATTGTTTTAAAATTTCTTCACTTATGATAGTAACTTTATTGTCATCATTCATTTGAAACCATCCTAGCTTCTTTAGATTTATTTCACCTTTCCCGTTTATATCTTTAGAAAAAAGAAGATCATTTTCACCACATTCCAAAATATACCAATACGAAGGTAATACCGGCATCATTTTACTAAAATTTAATTTTAAAAATGTACTTTCGTTTAAAAGGAAATTTTTAACATTTTCATTTATCCAGACGGCACCAGAAGTATTTGTTGACTCACGTTTCAGCATTAATTGTAGAAAACTTTTATGGTAAGTTAAGTAAACTGCTTTCATTTTTTTCTTTAACGAATTAATGGCAAAGCACGTCCGACAACACAGGCTGTAATGGTTAAGACAAGTGGAGTTTTTATTCTCTTCCTCATGGACAACGCACACTGAAGTTTCATTGTGTTCTACACGACTTGTTTTGAAACTGTCTCTGCACAAACGTTCATTCTTTATTTTTATATTGCCGGTTTTTAACTTATCATAGCATTCTACTGCGACTTTCGGAGCGAAAAAGGTATAGTTATTCGAGATCTTGTAATCAGCCACTGCATCAATAATGGTTAGCTTCAAACGAGAATCGACGTTGTCCTTTGGCCGTATTGTTTCTGTAGAATTTTGTAAAGTCTTCGCCTTATAACTAGCTGCATTCTCAGAATAATTGGGCAGACACTTGAATATGAGAGCCACAAACAATAAGACGTGAACACTTTTTATTCTGAAGTCCATCTTTACATGCTTGATATTATCCTACAAATTTGTAAAAAATAAATATATGTTAATGAGCTTGCAACATTTACTATAAATTAATAAATTAATAAAATTTATTATGAAATAGACCAAAATTTAAATGGTGCAGAACAGTTATTTATAACTCTTATTAGGAGCTTTAACAAAAAACTGGTCTGTACGTTTATCCAGCCGGCCGTCCGCCATTTGCACGATAACTTGAAAACTGATTTACTTTTTCAAATTCTGTTTTCAGAAATATGACCATCAAGGTCTTACAAAGGAGGGGGGGGAGGGCAAGTCTGTTAAACTTGGATTTAACTGAAATTTAAATATGTTGTTACGCATCCCTCCCACTATTATATGGCATAGTAACTCATGCTAATGGACATTAGTTTACGAGATATAATTATTTAGTTATGTAGGCTATTGATAAATATTTACAAATTCGGACAGTGTGACATTCAAGTAGTAGTCAACGTGGTCATGTGGAAAGTCGATAGATTACATTGCTAAAGGTATCGGGTTCGAATGCAATTTCATTTCATTTTTTAACATGTTTTTGAACAAATTATATATGAAATTAATATTAATTATTAAAGACATATTTTTATAATATTTTGCACATTATATTTCATTTGAGGAAGGTAACAAATTATTTTTTAACAAGTTATTATTATTATTATTATTATTATTATTTAATTACTAGCAGACTTACCCGGCGTTACCCGGGATAATTACACTTGTAGATAAAGAGAACAATCTCAAAAAATTATAACTTCCAATTGGTTAAATAATAACTCAATCAGTACAACACAGAGCAAGGGGATTATCCATTTTACTAAAAATACGAAAAACAGGAAGTCTAGTTGATATACCGGGACTTTATCTAAACTGTTTTTAACTTGCCTCACCACTGCGGAACATCACCATATATATTAGACTCAAGTTTTTCTTGCCCTTGACGTAGAAGCTCTTATACTCTGTTCGAGATTATACAGGCTATCCCTTATCATGAAAAAGCCATTGTTAAACGGGCGACAAATATGGCGACAAAAAAGACGCAAAATTACCCGGGTAACCATTGCCATCTGCGGTCAAAAAACTGAAATAGGCATTACCTCCCATATTTTTACATGTAATATAAGCACGAAGCCTCGATTAAACCCATTAAAATCTTGCTTGAACGAGAATTAAACATGTTTATTTCATTGAATTAAGATAATTTTTAAAATTCAAGTTAATATGTTTCTGCTTTGTTTAGAAGATGGCGGCTATTTCGGTTTTATGACAATAGATGGCATTAACACCCTGGTAATTTTGTCATCCTTATTGTCGCCACTTTAACAATGATATGGGTCAGCCTGTATAATCTCGGAAGCCTCGCCATGTTGCTCTATTCGAAACTCCTGTTGTTCAGATGTTTCAAATGCCCGTGTAGCTTTTTCTGTTTTAGATACAGGGTTTCTCTGACCAGTACTCGTTCTTTCTCTTTCCGTTCCAGACACAAATTTTTGCCAGTCGTCTGGACGTTTTATAGGGAGCTCAAGGGAGACACGCGTGACTCCTATGCCTAACCAACAGATGCTGCCTTATTAATGTTCTGTCACTGCATCTTCACTTTATGCTCATTATCAATAATTCTTCGAGACGAACGTTCAGTCATCGCATTATCAGCATCAGTTTCCAAAATATACACTTTCCCACAGAATATAGTCAAAATGTATTTTTAGGAAATGTTTGGATCTGCTGTGCTACCAAATAAGCTAGGTGATAACCCCGGCGTGGCTGGGACTTTGTTTTTTGGAATAAATTTTGAAATATCTTAAAAATAAGCACATGAAAACGCTTAAAATTAATACAGTAAAAATTTTTAATGAAAATTTGAAAACAATTTTTTTAAAGGTTCACGATGGATGGACCTCTCCAAGGATGCCACTGCTAGTCTAAATAATTTCTTACTCACGTAATCTTACTTTAGATGTATTACTTGATGTTGTTGCAATTCCCTTTCTTCTCTGGATGTCTTGAATCAAAACTTGGCCATTCATCTCTGTGTAGTCTAGCGATCGCCGATTCTTCTATTGACATGCTTACCATTGACTCAATACAGCACGGAGCTAAAGGAGTGATTCCTCTGTCGTATTTCCACTCTTTCTCAATAGTCTGCTAACTCTCCATTATATCCAGTTACTGATCATTTTTAAAGATTTTCAAGAAATTGTTAAGTACTAAGAACTCTCTTTTCTAAGAAAAGCCTGAATAACAGGAATTCTATGCATTGTTACAAATTGACATTTATCTATATTGCACAAACTTTGCATTTCATTGTTGGTCATGAGATATACATTGTTGACCATATTGCATCATCATTTTATGTTCATTGTTATAATTCTTGGAAAGATTGCTTTAACATTGCATCATCATTTTATGCTCATTGTTATTGGTGAATTGCGCGTTGATACCATTGTTGATGCGAACACGACGGGTCTATTGTTGCACAAACTTTGTCTTGCATTGTTGGTCATGAGATATCTGTTGCTGGTCCGAGCGTAGTGTGAATTGCGTGTTGACACCATTGTTGATACCTATTGTTGCACAAACTATTCCTTACATTGTTGGTCATGAGATATATACATTGTTGGTCCATGGAGAGTATTTGTGAATTACGTGCTGATACCATTGTTGATACCTATTGTTGTACAAACTTTGCCTTGCATTGTTGGTCATGAGATATTTCTCATTAATATGCCTTGCCATAACCATGAATATCGATTTTTATCGATATTTATTATTTTTCCGAAATCTGAGGTAGACAGTGACCTTCCTCATGCTTTGAAGGTCAAGTATGCAAAATTTCATCAAGATCGGAATAAAACTGTAGATTTGTATAAAAAACAAACAAACCCACAAACAAACCGACCCACAAACAAACATCCTTCTTTATATATATACTAGCAAAGGTACCCGGCGTTGCCCGGGATAATTACACTTGGATGTAAACAGAACAATCTCAAAAAATTAAATTAAATTTTGC
>JAHWFO010063205.1:0-14179 GCA_023313115.1 Rhysida immarginata
GTGCTGAACTTTTTCAAGCAGCTGGAAGCCGACAATCATTTGAATAGAAGCATCGTCTTCTTCATGAGCGACCACGGATTCCGCATCGGTAAAGGCCGCACCACGTCGGTTGGACGTCAGGAGGCCAATTTGCCCTTCTTGTTTATCATGTACCCGCGCTGGTTTGCTTCCGTTTACCCGGCGTACGCCTCCAACTTGAAGGCGAACGCAAATCGTCTGGTCGCGGCGTTCGACATCCACGAGACGCTCTTGGACATTCTGCGCCTGGCGGAGGGAGACCTAAAAGAGGAAGGGTCTTCCCACGTAGGGCTTTTCACACGCGAAGTGTCCTCCGAAAGGACGTGCGCCGAGGCCTCGATTCCCCAAAAATTCTGTCCATGCTCGAAAAAGCACCCACTGCCCTTGAAGAGCCAGTTGGTGCAGATTGTCGCACAGAAACTGGTGGAGGGCATCAACAACTTCACCGTCCAATACGGCAGATTGTGTCATCGCCTGCGCTTGTACAATGTGAAGTACGCGTCGATGCGGAGTGTAGATGAGGATTCGCAGATCCTTGTGTATGAGGTGATCGTGGAGGTGATTCCGGGACATGCGATGTTCGAAGGCTTGGTGCTATATGCGAGCAAGAACGAAACTTTCGTCGTTCACCAGGAAGAAGTGGAGCGCATCAGCCGCTACTCACACACAAGTGATTGCATGCAGGTTGTCGAGCTTCAGCCTTTTTGCTACTGCCGGGGATAACCCACCCCCAAACGCAAAACACTTGTCCAAGAACAATGAGTTGAACTTTGTTTGCTCGTCCCATTGTTTAAGGTGGCTTAAAGTTTTATTGTTTGTTGTCTTAAAACAAGGGCGAAGAGACCAAATTGTTGAGGGAATATTGTATTTGGTGCTGTTGTTGTTCTCTTTAATAAATAGGTGATTGTTGTTCTTGTTGAATTCCTTAACGTTACCTGTGATTATTAAGTGTGGGGAAACGTGTCTGTCTGTCTGTCTGTCCGTCCGTAACTCTAACTCCTCCGAGGCTATGAAGGATTTTCAAAATCTGTTCTCGTCAGTCGATGAATATAGTTCATGGCACGAACCAACCACAAATATTATCTAAATCGGTTCATTGGCACGTGCACAAATGGTACCTCAATTTTCCCGCCAAGAAATTTCCACTGGGTAGTTATATTAAGGAACATATTAAACAAATCGTATTGACGAGATAGACGCGGATATAAATTACTATTATCGCCAATGTGGGAATGAACCTTTTTGAAAATGTTTGAAATCGAAACAATGGCACGTGCTCTAATGGTACCCTTATGACACCCTCAAATATTTTCAATGATAAGATATGGCATGTAATATATCAAACAAGTTGGGATGATGTGTCCTGAATGAATTTAACGTAAAATCATTGATAGTCGAAATTGGATCAAAGGCATATGGTTTAGTGGAACCATTATGGTTCATTGGAACTTTCAATGCTAAGATATAGCATGTAATATATCAAACAACTTGGAAAAACATATCATTAATGACTATAACGTATGGCGTATATTACTATTTATGGCGTACTGAAAATGTTCTGGTTCAGAATTAAGTTATTGTAGATTTTTATATTGTTAGGGTATATGGTTTACAATTATAATAACATTAGGAGTGCCGCAGGGGTTATTTGGAAAGTAAATAAGAAGGTAATAGTAAAGTCTGTCTCAAAAGTTTAGAGACTTTGCAAAAACTGTCACATTAGCACATCAGTTAATTTTTTGACCATACCAAATAAAACACTATTTATTAACACTGTGAACATGATTATTACATATTTTCAAAAATAAATCGCTTTTCGTTTTTTAACAAAAAAATATTTTGAAATAATCAGTACAAAAAAGTGTCTCAAAAGTATAGAGACTCGCCTCCAAACTGAATGGTCATAACCTGTTTTTAATAAAATTTACCTTTTGGAATAGTCCAAATTCTAAAGTGAGTTATAATTTGTATTTAATTTCTGCATAATAAAGAGTGACAATGGTGGAAAAGATTTCTAAAGATGAAATACAATGTAAGTGAAATCTGGAGGTTGACAGCAAATGGAAGTGAAATCTGCTGAAATCTGCTGAAATTGGAAGGTCCAAGCCTGTTGTACACAAAATCATTGCAGAGAGACGGATATGTGAAGCTAAGAAGAGAACAGGATGGCCAACAAGCACTACTGAACGAGATGTGCGCCAGATTTTTCGGCTTGCTGCTACTGGTACAAATTCCTTACGGAAAATACCACGTGAATTGGGTTGACAAATATCCAAAGATACTGTACACAGAAGTATTAAAGCAAATCCTGTACTTGCTTACACCAGGAAGAAGACAAAACCACGTCTAACCAAGGAGCACAAGAGAGTTCGATTGGAATGGGCTCGGGAGCATATGTCGTGGACAGATGAGTGGCTTTCTGTAATTTTTCTGATGAAAAGAAGTGGAACCTGGATGGTTCCGATGGAAATGCATTTTACTGGCATGATTTCAGGAAGGAACCAGAATCTTTTTATAGCAACCAGCAAGGCGGTGGAAGTGTGATGGTGTGGAGTAGATTCTCCTTCAATGGGAGACATCTTCAGTTTGGCATTTTTGACTGGGAGACAAAACTCCTTAAAGTACCAAGAAACCCTAGAAAACCACTTGGTACCTTTCATGTCTTTTTTTGGTTGGGAACAATGGCATTTTTCAGCAGGACAGTGCTAGTATACACAAATCGCAGTCAACAAACCAGTGGTTTGAAGCACAGGGTATCAATGTGATGAAGTGGCCAGCCAAAAGTCTGGATTTGTGAACCCTATTGAGAACCTTTGGGCAGTGATGACACACAAAATTTATGCAAACGGTAGACAGTACTCTTCCATTGCAGAATTGAAAAGTGAAATCGAAATGGAAGAGTCCAAGTCTTCTTCAAAACTTGATCTCATCAATGAAAGATAGAGAGAGTGTTTCAAGTAATTAAGTCCAATGGTAACTTTATTTGAACATGGCTTGAACATTGTTGTTTAATTAGGTGAGTCTCTATACTTTTGAGACACTTTTTTGTACTGATTATTTCAAAATATTTTTTGTAAGAAAACGAAAAGCTATTTATTTTTGAAAATATGTAATAATCATGTTCACAGTGTGAATAAATAGTGTTTTATTTGGTATGCTCAAAAATTTACTGATGTGCTAATATAACAGTTTTTGCAAAGTCTCTATACTTTTGAGACAAACTTTAGTCGAAATTGGATCAAAGGCACCTGGTTTAGTGGAACCATTATGGTTCATTGGAACTTTCAATGCTAAGATATGGCATGTAATATATCAAACAACTTGGAAAAACATATCATTAATGACTATAACGTATGGCGTATATTACTATTTATGGCGTACTGAAAATGTTCTGGTTCAGAATTAAGTTATTGTAGATGTTTATATCGTTAGGGTATATGGTTTACAATTATAACAACATGAGGAGTGCCGCAGGGGTTATTTGGAAAGTAAATAAGAAGGTAATTGTATATTAACGTTTATTTCTTTTTGAGATGCTCTCTTGTCGAGTTGATGTTTATAAAGGGTGTCCCATTTTAATTTTATAATAAAACACATTTTTCATTGGAAAATTTAACATTTCTGCTTTATTAGAAAGTAAAAACGTGGAGATTGTGTGATACAAAACATCTGACCTTCTGACAAATTAGAGAAAATTTTTAATAACTTGTTGACATAATGGCTGGGAAATTTCGACAATGTTTTGCTTCCCAAACAGAAAGTCATTGGGCTTTTTAATGATCAAAATAACCTAAGGAGGGTGGGTGGTATCGTAGGGTAGTGTGCAAGCCGGTTGGAAACAGCCAGTGGAGTTAAGCAACGTTTGGCGCAGTTAGCTACTTGGTGGGTGAACATGCGTGGCGTGGGCAGCTACTCGATTTTAAAGATGTTTCTGCTTCATCCGTTCTCGATTTTGTTATTTGTTTTAATAAAGTAACAATAAATAATAATAATAATTTTGTGTGAAATTTTATTTTTTTCTTCAGTAAAATGAATTACAAAATCAAATTAACCGATAGAAACTCCGTGATGAAGTCATATCAGTGTTTCACCTTCTAATACTGTGTTTCAGCCTAATCTGTATATTAATACGCGAACATCGAAATTGGGGAACATTTTTGGGGTACTTATTATATAAGGAGGGGAATAAAACTTATTTCTTTCGAAAGGTACTGTGCCATAGAAGCGCAGAAAAAAACAAACAAGTCTCTGAGACGACAATTAGCCGAGGTATTATTTAAAAACCAACACCGATAGGATGCTAACAGATACCGAGAAATGGCGATCTATGTCCATCAGTGAAAATGAAACGAAGGCCTGATCACCGAAACGTTATACATTGTTACTAGTGATGTCAAGATCCGGATAATTCAAGATCCGGATATCCGGATCTTTTTTTGGGACTTAGATCCGAGATCCGGATCTTGGTCAAAAATCCGAGATCCGGAGCTTGGATCCGAGATCCGAAATTCGGATCCTATATCAGGAAATTGTGTATATGCAAACTTTTTCTGAAAGCAGTTTATAAAAGCTTGTATTAAGTGATAGTCTAGTCCTAATTAGTCTTAATACGCATCCAGCGTAAGGATCCGAAATTTGGATACGGACCCGGATATTTCTAGATCCGAATTCAACGGACATCACTAATTGTTACATCATCATCAATCGACCATTGTTAATCGTATTTCTACCAATAATAAGCCCTAAATTTGGTCGACTTATGTTGATGTAACAATGTATGACGTTTTTTTAGGTAGCGTTGATTCAATTCAATTCGCGCGAGATTCGTCGATTTAATTGCATTGTCTATATTTTCGAAAAGAAGAAAGTTTCCAATTTCAATATTTAATGTTAGGTATGCCTGGAAGAAGACGATGCTAACGGATCGGATTTAAAGCCAGAATAGATAGCGTAATAGAAATAATGTCGCGTAGATTGATATTGATAATTCTATTGTTGTTTTAAAAGATGGATTTAAATGTGCATTAAAAGTAATTCCAATGTTTTTTGATAGTTATGATTGTGATTTGATGAATTTACACCGCAGAATTTGTAATGCAAAACATTTCGCATCTGAAGTTACCTAACGTGATACAACGGCATTCACTTCGTGTTATCATAAGGATAAAGTTTATTTGCCCCCATTAACACAAAATTTACTTTTAATGCACTGTATCAGGGATTCACTTCAAATGATCAAACCATAAAAGAGAAATCAAAGAATTATTTCAATAATATTCGTATGGTCAGTTTCTGAAGCTAAAATTTCAGATACAGTTTTGCGTGCGGTGTATCATTTTAAGATACACAATATTTTTTACCATAGAGCAGAGCCAATGACCTCCACGTGTGGCAGTTCACTACGTTATGCGCAGTTATATTTTTATGACATTCATACTGCTGTTAACTATAGACTGCGTGAACAATCAAATCAATCGGACTATAACAATTTAATGCGTGGAATTTCTATTGAATTGGAGTGCGTTAATCGTTTTGTGCGTTCTTTTACTGCGATGAAATATTATTGTGTAAGAGCTGAAAATACGAAGGTGGGCTGAAAAGTAATGCCTCCGTGGCTGTAACTTTTTTATTTTTTAAACGATTTTCAAAATTCTTTTTGTATCTGATACTCCCATTTGTCCTCTATGTAATGCACTATTCACTTTTCGACATAGTCCCCATTCCTTTCCACGAATGCGACCAACGCGTGACTAGTCGGGTGAACCTGTCGGAGAGGAATTCCGGGGTTGTTGTCAACACCAAGACCGAACGGCAGGTTTCACCTCGTCGTCAGAACGCAACTTAAGGTGCTCCTTCCTCTTTGGGAAGTGGTGAAAGTGGCAAGGTGCAAAGTCTTTCATCTTTGAACTGTAGGCGCTGCAACCCCCTCTGATGTGTGGCGTTATCGTGCTGCAGAAAAGGATCCAAAGCTGCCATTCAATCCTCGTGTCGACGACAACCCCAGAATTCCTCTCCGACGGGTTCACTCGACTAGTCACGCGTTGGTACAATGCGTGGAAAGGGATGGGGACTATGTCGAAAAGTGAATAGTGCATTACATAGAGGACACATGGGAGTATCAGATGCAAAAAGAATTTTGAAAATCGGTTAAAAAATAAAAAAAGTTACAGCCATGGAGGCATTACTTTTCAGCCCACCCTCGTACAAATAGAGAAATTTGTATGCTTATTACGGTTAACCAAAATTTAGGCCTTCGACGTTACAAAGATGCAATTAAAACTGATGTTGCTGTTATTTTAGCACCGTTGATGATGAGCCACCATTCGAACGAAATATGGTTTCTTTTTATAAAGAAAAAAAAACCATGGTACAGTTTTAGATTCATCATTGGACTCATTAGCGTATTCGTTATTATTTCCTAATGGAGATACTAGGTGACATGTTAATTTGTTTCATAACGCACCAAATACATCCATGCGAGACAGCCGAAAAATAAAGTTACTATCAGGTTGTTGCAAAGGTTTCTTCCGGTTCTAGAACCCGTGCCCAAGAAGGGCTCATTTTCCTAAGGGGGTATTCATATTTTTTCAAACAAATTATTGCACTCGATTCCTGAATATCTTTGCTATATTACATCCAAGAACCAACTTTCTGACGCGAGCATATTCGAGTATTCTGGAAAGATCAGTGCTGCGCAATGTCACCGAAACATTTGCCAACGTTTAGGTGATGGCACTGTTAGTTTACGTACAATAGAAGAATGGTATCGGCGGTTCAGACGCGGAGATAGCACTCTTCAAAATGCACCTCCTCTGGTCGGCCAACATGATTTCAGATGGTGATCTACGCCAAGCAATTGATGAAGATCACAATGTAACAACGAGGGAACTCGCAGAACAGTTCAAGGTTCACTTTTCAAACATTGCCCGGCATCTGCATGAGCTGAATCTGTCATTCGATAAAATGAGGTTTTTGTGTTGGAATAAAATTCCGGAAAAAACTTTTGCAACAACCTGATGTGTTGCAATATGCATGCTATCGGCTGGCAATTAGAGATGATTTTAGCCTTCTACATCAATCACAGAAATTGTTTTTGCAGTGGATTGGTGATATGTATGTACGGATTGAAGGTACAAGACTTCATTTCACAAGACAAAATCAGTCAGAAGTATATGATAACTGATCATTTAGAATTGAACCCGAATGATAATGTAAGTATTGGAAGAAGAAGCTTTAGTTAATGGAACAAGAATGCGTGTTAAATGTTTACATAATAATGCTAAGTATTGCGAAGTTTTAACTGCTATCGCACGAAATAAGCGAAATTTGATTCCACGTATAAATTTAACTTATTCCACTACTATTTTACAGTTTGAGTTTCAAAGAAAACAATTCCCAATTATTCTTGCATTTATAATTACAATTAATAAGTCACAGGAACAAACATTCGAAAAAGTTGGAATTTTATTAAGGCAACCAGTTTTTACGCATGGTCAGTTATATGGCGCATCAAGTAGAGTTCGATCTTTCGATAGTTTGGCATTTTATATTTCGTTTATTTTTGCCAGTTTGATCAATTCTTTTTAACGTCTCATAAGAGAAACTTAGGCCAGTAATGAGGAATTTGCCTGACGGCATACGACGTTGACTAAGGTGAGAATCAACAGGATTGGATCCACAGTGAGCAGACAAGCCAACCGTACGCCGCTGGAAGATTGACTAAGTCAGGGCAAGAAGTGCTGGCCCAAGCGATCACAAACTTCTAGAAATAAAGAATGAACCGCAATAACATTCATTGGAATTAAAAAGCAATCAAAAAATCAAAATAAAACCTTTCACAGAAACGGGAACGTCCAAAAAATCTAAGTTGACAGGACTGCTTCGTGGTAGAAAGTTCATAAGATGATATTAGAGGTCAAATCCGAGGATCCATCTTTTTTATTCAGGCTTAGGAAGAGAGTTCAAAAGATCAGAAAAAAACTGACGCTATCGCAGTACAGTGTTATAAACATACCAAAAAAAATGAAAGACATTATATACCGGGTGGGCAAGAAATAACGTGAGGTGTTCAGAGCTCGCTAGCGAGAATTCTATTAGGCCAAATGCAGTACATTTTGCTGTATATATTTAGTGGAACATGCAGTTTCGATTTCTGCAAAAAAAAAAAAATAATAATAATAATAATAATACCAAAAGTCGCCATAGGGGGCGCTTATTTCAAGAAAACAATGAATACCTAATTGTCAAATGAACAAATACCGTACAAACCAACTTTAGTAACAACAAAAAACAATGTTTTATTTTTAATTCCAAATGTGTTTCAATATGACCACCAGTGTGCTGTTCCAATAGCTGCATGCGGTACACGACATTTTCTACGACAGCTGGCATTAATTAGTCTGATATGTAACGTTATTTGATCCTTTAAGGTTGAGAGGTCAGGAACAAGGCTTTTCAAATATCCCCATAACCAAAAATCACAAGGGTTGACATCAGGCGACCTGGGTGGCCATACCATGGGAAATGCGCGACTAATTATTCTCTTGTCTGAAAAACGTTCTCGCAAGATCTGCTGCACCTGACGTCCGATGTGCGGTGGCGCACCATCCTGCATAAATCCTCAGCCTTGCCTTTTATTGTCATGATTGCCTAACACGGAACGCGCTTATGCAAATGTATTCATTGTTTTCTTGAAATAAGCGCCCCTATGGCGACGTTTGGTACTTTTTTTTTTATTTGCAGAAATGGAAACTGCATGTTCCACTAAGTATATACACCAAAATGTACTGCATTTGGCCTAATAGAATTCCCGCTAGCGAGCTCTGAACACCTCACGTTATTTCTTGCCCACCCGGTATATCAGCTTAAAAGTAAAACAAAAAAAAAATAAAAGTATATGGAGAAATTAAATCAAATTTGCTTCGGAAGGAAATTCAGTAAAAAAAAAAAAAAAAATTAAGGGCAACTCACCTAAACAGCAACAATTCACAAACGATTATGACTAAACAACACAACCAGGAGGTTAGGCTCTAACAAAATGATAAGAACAGCTACTAAGATAGAGACCTGACATCCAAACACGGTATAGACAACTAACAAACGGTAGAAAGGAGCAATCATCCGGGAGTAAACGTGTAACGTGACGAACAGCGTTGAAATAAATAATAAACTGAAAAAAAGAAGGAAGTTAATTAACAAAAGCAATATACAGAAAAATGTTCAATAAAAAAAATCACATCAAATAAGTGTTTAAGATTCTGAAGACCACGGGCATGAACCAAAATCAGGACGAAAGTTGGAGACGTAATAAATTAGTTCTGGTCTATGGCGTAAAAGAAACAAGTCTGACATCAACTTAAGAAACTCGTTGACTGCGAGAGGCCGGTGAGATCCATCAAAGGTTCCCTTAAAAGGAAATCCCAGAAAAATATTGAATTCAGGTAAAGCAGGGAACTGTTAATTGTGGTTGAACAAAATCGTCCGGACGAGCGTCCAGTAACGGTTGAAGATGTCTACTCACTGTGGGGAGAAAGAACGACTAGATTCATGGTATGGCGTTACTATTGTTCATCATTGAAAGGTTAACGACGGCGACAAAATAATTAACCGACGATAAAAACCGCTCCGCTTTGGAGTGTAAAAGGTAAACAGGAAACTGCAATGGAAGCGTAGCTTGGAACGATGACCATTCTCAGAAGCTAGCGTAGACATCGAATCATCTTCGGCGTGGCTCGGGGAATCAACCGACTCTAGAAATTTGCTATGTTCCATTGCAAGGGAAACTTGCAGAACAAAATGATAGTCGGGACAACTTCCAATTTATTTTTCCTTTTCCCAAAAAAACTCGTTTTCACGAGCTATACACGAACGCGCGCATGCAAGCTAAAGCAAACACGCAAAAAAAAAAAAAAAAATGTAAATGAGCGAACGCTCTAAAAGAAAAACCCTCAATTTACAAGTGTCGTTATAACAATAAAAACGTAAAAGCGAAATAAAAATCTTCTAACAACAATGCACGAAGCATTTTCTAAAATATCTGAAGAATTATTATTTTTCCTTACCCAAACAATTCAAAGCGATTATAATTCAACAAGCTAATTCGCGATATTCTTCTAAAATAAAATTCTTCTTATTTTAATGGATATTCCCATTTCACAATAACAAGCAAAACGATGTAATAGTTCTCTTATGCTGGGTGCCCACTTAGCGCGACGATAGCGCGATTCTATCGCTTTGAGTCATATGCGCATGGGCAACAACCGCCAGGACATTACTGAATTCGCTTCTCGGTGCCCACTTGGCGCGACGGCCGCATTACTGAATGCGCATGCGCTATCTACGCGATCATTTTGCTTCCCATCTCGAAATACACTATATGATCACAAATATCCGGACACATGCACGTTTGCGCTCTAGCCACGATTTCATGGAAATCAATAGGGCGTTGCGCATCTCTTTGCCCGAATCACAGCTTCCACCCTTCGGGGAAGACTTTCCACCAAATGTTGGTAGGTACTTTCCGGAATGTTCCTCCATTCCTCCCGAAGAGCGAGAATCAGTTCAGGTACAGAAGTTGGCCGATGTGATCTGGCCCGCAAGCGTCTTTCCAATGCATCCCACAGACTCTCTATAGGATTGAGGTCGGGACTTTGTGCCGGCCAACCCATTTCTTCGACCCCTGAGTCCGCAAACCACTGCTGTACACGCCTCGCTTTGTGGCACGGAGGATTGTCGTGTTGGTAGAGAAATGGCCCGTTTCCGAAAAATTGCCACAACGTTGGAAGTGCACAGTTGTCCAAAACATTCAGATAACGGTCGGAGTTCATGATTCCTTGCACAGGAACAAGCTGGCCGAGTCCGTACCATGAAAATGAGCCCCAAACCATGACTCCTCCTCCTCCGAACTTGACTGTGGGCTCTGTGCACTCAGGTAAGAAGCGTTCTCCAGGTATGCGCCAAACCCAAACTCGTCCATCGGATTGCCAGAGTGTGTAGCGAGATTCGTCTGTCCACATTACACATTTCCATTGGTCCATTGTCCAGTTTCTGTGGGCTTTGCACCACTCCAGACGTCGCTTGGCGTTGACCCTGCTGATGTGGGGCTTGTGGGCAGCAGCACGGCCATGGAATCCCATCGTGTGCAGTTCCCGACGAATTGGCATCATTTGCAGAGGCGTTTCGAAACTCTGTGGCAATTTTTTCCGCCGAGGACTTCCGGTTGCTGCGGGTGACACGACGAAGCACTCGACGGTCTCTGTCCGTTAGTTTCTTGGGTCTACCGGTTCGTTGTTGAACTGTTGTTGATCCCCGGGTCTTCCATTTCATAATGACATCGCCTACTGTTGACTTGGGTATCTGAAGAAGACTGGAAATGTCACGCACGGACTTGCCGCATAGGTGACATCCAACGATGGTTCCACGTTGGAACTCACTGAGCTCTGCCGAACGACCCATTCTTGTCAATGTCCAAGCAGAGTTGTGTCTGAAGATGTGGGAAGCTATTTAAATGATGTGCAAGTCATTATCATGTGACATTGGGCCAATCGATGATCTGTGAGGGGTGTCCGGATATTTTTGATCATATAGTGTAGGTGCTGCCATGATTGCATGTGCCACGTGATTCGAAATTGTTTTCTGATTGGGGATAGAGTAGCGCGAGCCACAGAATCGCCCTCGTGACGTCACTCTGCGCATGCGTGCTTCACAAAGCGATAGAATCGCGCGAACGTCGCGCTAAGTGGGCGCCCAGCATTACCGCTACAGTAATTAATTCTTAAAACAGACCGAGATAGAAAAAAACAAAAAGCTCGAGGAAAGGATGATTTAATTTTATTTTTAAATCCACAACCCGATAGAGTTATAAATAGGTCCCCACTAGTTACGATTCCGTTCGTTTTTAACGTGGACAGATATGATAATGGTTCGAAACCGACGTGAATTTTATCTCATTCTCTCCAAACGTACAACGATATTACACATAAATGTTAAAAACCCATGTATAGCATTAGCCTACTGGAACCCTAACACATAATGAATTCAGTAAAGACTTTTACCAAAAAGAAGTAATCTGGCCAGGTTTGCATGTAGACGTAAACGTCACAAGAAGAGAATACATTAAGGAAACGGGGCTAAGTTCCATATCAGCTGAAAAATAAAACGTTTCAGAAATCGTTGTTTGTGCCCTGTTAATTCTTTACGAGGAGAGGGCCACCGTAACCTCCTCAAGAGAATAAAAAGATTAAATTACAAGTAGGTTACGAACAACTATTTTCACCAAAAGTCAATTAAAAATTACGTAGTTCATAAAGAACTTCCGTTTATCCGGGTCAAAATTATATTTAATACTGTACGACCGATACTTGGGAGGAAGTTAGGAAACCAGGGAGCTGCGTTAGAAAAAAGAAACCACCGTAAAAAGAAAGAACGGTGTACGAAAAAAAAACGCGAAAGGAGGAGTATGCACGTAACAATATATACACAGGGTGTTTTTGAATTGAGTACAGATGATAGAAGAGGTCGTTAGAAGTATTTTTTGTCCTATGAACATGGGGTCCCCGCAGCTCCGTTTACTTCCAATACTGCATTGAACAATCAAATGACACCGGGACGCAGTGTGCGTTGCTAGGCTTACATTATTTTATTTTTAACAAATAACACAAGCAATCTACTCTAATAACTTTTAAAGTAATTTCAAGGTGCACGTGCAAACATACTTTGGTTTCCTGAAGGAGGAGCTCCCTGGTCTTCTTGAAGATGTTCCACTAATGACCACACATTTGATGTGGTTTCAACAGGACGGCGCACCTTCGCATTACACAAGAGAGCACTTAGAGAGAGATTACCTAAATGAGACATATCCTGGTCGTTGGATTGGTCGTTGCTTGGCCACCGAGATCGCCAGATCTCACACCGATGGATTTTTTTTATGAGGAAGCATAAAATCAATGCTGTACTCGGAACCCGTAGATACCGAAGAAGAATTGGCGGCTCGTGTTGTCGCGGCAGCAGGTGACATCAGCGACCGTGCAAATCAACTGTTTCCTCGCGTACATGAATCCATCATAAGGCGTTGCGAATTGTGCTATGAAGCAAATGGCGGTCATTTCCAACACTTACTTTAAAAGTTCTTACAGTAGATTGCTTGTGTTACTTGTTAAAAATAAAATAATGTAGGCCTACCAACGCACACTGCGTCCCCGTGTCATTTGATTGTTCAATGCAGTATTGCAAGTAAACGGAGCTGCGGGGACCCCATGTTCATAGGACAAAAAATACTTCTAACGACCTCTCCTATCATCTCCCAAAAAATCTGTACTCAATTCAAAAACACCCTGTATATACAGGGTGTTCTCGAATAACGTGTACAAACTTTGGGGGGGGGGGGGGTTGATAGAGGGAACAAATAAAAGCAACATTTCCCTCTTTAATTTTTTTCTCTGGGGCATTGTTTTTGAGATGAAAAATCAGTGTTCAAACTGACTCCCTCTGGCATGAATGCATGCTTCACAACATCGCCGCATGGACTGAGTTACGTGTCAGTTCGTCAGAGTCAGTTCGTCGAACGTCATTTCGTCGAGTGTGTCAGTTGGTCGGGCGATCAATTTGTCGGGGATAAATTCGTCGGGTGTTTTAGTTGGTCGAGACATTAGGTCGTTCATTAAAAAAAGGGCCAGCAGATATTGTAGGAAAAGTTCTGTATGCACGAACCAGGAGACTGGCTAAGATGTAGATACGATGTTGAAGTCCATGACTAGTATCACATTAATAACTGAAAATAAAAGAATAAACTAAAGTGATACGGAAACAGTGTTATTTATTTGCCTTACGCGTTTCGACATAACGTCATTGTCAGAGGCTAACAGTGTTACAAAGAAATTACAGAGAAAGATGCCCTATATATATTCCCCCCTTGGTTCGCAGACCTAATGGAACGCTCATCCGTCTTATTGGTTAATTTTGGGTCACATCTGGTCTTTTGGGTTTAGGTCGCTTCCGGTCTTCTAATTGGATCAGGTAGTCTGTGAGGCCCAATAAGACGGATGAGCGTTCCATTAGGTCTGCGAACCAAGGGGGGGATATACAGGGTGTAAATTTTAAGTTGACAAAGCAGAATAACTCGAAAAATAAGCTTCACACGAAAAAATGCGTAGAATCCAAAGTT
>JAHWFO010063218.1:0-29731 GCA_023313115.1 Rhysida immarginata
TTAAGTACTAAGAACTCTCTTTTCTAAGAAAAGCCTGAATAACAGGACTTCTATGCATTGTTACAAATTGAAACTTATCCATATTGCATTGTTATAATTCTTGGAAAGGACTGCTTTATCACTGCATCATCATTTTGAGCTCATTGTTATTGGTGAATTGCGTGTTGAAACCATTGTTGATACCTATTGTTGCACAAACTTTTATTTGCATTGTTGGTCATGAGATATATATTGTTGGTCCGTGCAGCGAGTTTGTGAATTGCGTGTTGATACCATTGTTGCAAAAACTTTGTCTTGCATTGTTGGTCATGCGATATTTCTCATTAATATGCCCTGCTATAACCATGAATATCGATTTTTTATCAATAATTATTATTTTTTCGAAATCTGAAGTAGACAGTGACCTTCCTCATGCTTTGAAGGTCATGTATGCGAAATTTCATCAAGATCGGAATAATACTGTAGATTTGTATAAAAAACGTACAGACCCACAGACAGACCCACAGACAGACCCACAAACATCCTTCTTTATATATATAGAAGACTAGCAAAGGTACCCGGCGTTGCCCGGGATAATTCCACTTGGATGTAAACAGAACAATCTCAAAAAATTAAATTAAATTTTGCAATATCTTAAAAATAAACACATGAAAATGCTTAGAATTAATACAGTAAAAATTCTTAATGAAAATTTCGAAAAAAATCTTTTTAAAGGCTCACAATGGTGCTGGACCTCTCCAAGGATGCCACTGCTAGTCTAAATAATTTCTTACTCACGTAATCTTACCTCAGATGTATACTTAGTGTTGTTGCAATTTCCACTCTTCTCTCGATGTGTTGAGGCAAAACTTGGCCATTCATCACTTTGTGCAGTCTAGCAGTCGCCGATTCTTCTATTTACTTGCTTCCCATTTGCTCAATACATCACGGAGCTAAAGGATTGCTTCCTTTGTCGTCTTTCCACTCTTTCTCAATAGTCTGCTAACTCTCCATTATCTCCAGTTACTCATCATTTTTAAAGATTATCAAGAAATTGTTAAGTACTAAGAACTCTCTTTTCTAAGAAAAGCCTGAATAACAGGAATTCTATGCATTGAAACTTATCCATATTGCATCATCATTTTATGTTCATTGTTATAATTCTTGGAAAGGATTGCTTTATCATTGCATCATCATTTTGAGCTCATTGTTATTGGTGAATTGCGTGTTGAAACCATTGTTGATACCTATTGTTGCATAAACTTTTATTTGCATTGTTGGTTATGAGATATATATTGTTGGTCCGTGCAGAGTGTTTTTGAATTGCGTGTTGATATCATTGTTGCAAAAAGTTTGTCTTGCATTGTTGGTCATGCGATATTTCTCATTAATATGCCCTGCTATAACCATGAATATCGATTTTTTATCAATAATTATTATTTTTTCGAAATCTAAAGTAGACAGTGACCTTCCTCATGCTTTGAAGGTCATGTATGCGAAATTTCATCAAGATCGGAATAAAACTGTAGATTTGTATAAAAAACGTATAGACCCACAGACAGACCCACAGACAGACCCACAGACAGACCCACAAACATCCTTCTTTATTTTTTAGATTATGTATGGCATCTGGATCTGGTATTTAGGCAATACGCAAAATTTTATCTTGTTGCAAAAAAAAAAGTAAACAATTTTTTTAAAATTCAAATTTCCACATAATAAATTGTTGGATAATAATTCCTCCATTTTCGACTTATCTGTTAATTATCATATTTTTATGTACAAAACCTTCTCCCGAATTATTTCAGGCAGCATTTGTGTGCCTGACTTACGTTTCAATCTTGTCGTTCGCCAGTCTAGGTCCAAGAGGCAAAGTAAGGCGCTGTTATCTTTAAGAAAATGGAGAACTAATTTATCGAATATTGATCCATTTTACAAATTAAAAGTTAAATTCGACGAATTCTCTTCTGGACAAAAGGAAGTTATCCTTTCTGCTTTCTAGTTTTTAGTTAGTCTTATTAATATTACTAATTTATCATATCTTCATAATTAATTTTATTATTATTGCTGTTGTATTGCTACTGTTTTATTAAATTAATAATTTTATTAATTTTATTATTTTACTTGCATTTATTTTTTTCTTTTAAATGTATATTCAGTAACCCCGTTTTGGGCTTTTCGCCTGTTGGGGGACAACATCGGGTTTGGACTTCCGGTTTATCTGGTGGTTTCCCCTCCCCTGTTGTTGTCACATTATTATTAAAACGTATTAGAAAATTCTAAAGATCTCAACTGATTGTGTGAGACGCCAATCCATGCTGCTAAAACTGATACTATCCATTTAAACAACCACATTCAGGACATGATTCCACGCTCTGTGACTGAATACCACTCTATTGAATTTTTAATATAGACAGAAATATATCAATACTCATAGTCTTTTTTTGATATTATGAAATGTTAAGGATGTAGTGTCGAATTTTCCTGGGTGAACCCAGTTGGACACAAAATTCCTGTGCGACCATTTAAAAGAATTCTTTTCTTTTTTCCAAAATGAATATTTACATTATCAAGGCTTTTTCGTTTATATTCAAATTCTGAATATTGCAAAATTTCACCAAACAAACAGCCCGAGCAACGCCGGGCAAATCAGCTAGTTTAATACAAAGCAATCTGTCCATGTATAGGAACATCATTGTCCTAGACGAAATTTACTAACTGCAAGTAAAAATTAGAAACACTAAGCAAAGTCAATGTGAATGAACACAATGAGAATTAAAGGTTAAGTACACTGAAGATCTTCTTTGCTAAGAAGGACCTCTGCCTCTTTGGATATTGGACGAGTATTGGAATATCTGAAACCTCGCTGCTGATTAAGCACTGAATTTACCGCTTACAACACTTGGAAGGCGGCGACGCTACGCGTTTGATTCTTGGCTTGTATACAGGAAAATTAAATCAAAAGAAAACAAACGCATCATGAGAATGGTTTCAGAACAATATATTCCGCAATAAATTGTTAATTTCCCCAGAATAAAATTTACGCAACATAAAAACGGGCTAGCCGCTTAAATTTCCCCTTTCAAAGAAAAACAGCAAATAACAATTACAATGGTTAAACGCGCTATAGGAGACTGAGCAGGAATACGAGAGAGGTAGACAAGAGCATAACTAAGATAAATAAACAGGATTTAACGCCCGTATTCACCACGTCTTAAAACGAGTTTAAATTCGGATTTAAGCGTAACTCGTATTCAGCATGCAATTATATCACTGAGTTTAAATTGGCCACTTAAGTCGATCTTAAACGGATGTACATGCGCTGTGTATCTCCAGCCACAGAAAAATATGTAGGATGATAAGCAGTCTATTCGTACTTTGGAAGACGTTTGTAAAAACGAATTCATTCATCGCAAACAGATAAATCAAAGAAGAAAATAAGATTATCTACCTTGTACAACTAGACAATGCTGATTTTCGAAAGTGCTACCGGTTATCGCACGAAACATTCGAGAAACTGGTGAAGGAGATGGGCGAGAGCGTTGTTGTTTAGTCGCCATGGCCATGCTTGGAATGAAATGTGACGTTTCATTGCTAAATTCGCTCTTTTGCAAGTCAGGCTTGAAAGTTCATCTTCGTTTAAACCTGATTGGTATTCACCAACATTTTAAGGCAGCAGCTTGGCTAAGCCGTAGCATAAGCCAAACGACTTTGTGTCGACTTCCGTCATTGGTTCAAAGTTTCACGTGACCTATGACGCGTATATGACCTGACGTCACTGTCACATTTCATTCCAAGCAAGGCCATGGCAATAAACAACATTGTGGTAAAAATGTCGTTTAATAATGTGCTGAAAATGAATTTACTTTCAACGTGTACAGAAACATAAATTTACATTTAAACTAGCTAATTTGCCCAGCGTTGCTAGGGCTGTTGGTTTGGTAAAATTTTGCAATATCAGAATTTGAATATAAACGAAAAAGCCTTAATAATGTAAATATTCATTTTGGAAAAAAGAAAAGAATTCTTTTAAATGCTAGCACTGGAATTTTGTGTCCAACTGGGTTCACCCAGGAAAATTCGACACGGCATCCTTAACATTTCAAAATATCAAAGAAAGGCTATGAATATTGATTTATTCTGTCTATAGTAAAAAAACACTTAATAGATGGATTGAAAGAGTTAAGGAACTCTGTTTACAGCATCATCAGCATATCTCATCAACATGTAACCGTTTCAATAGAGTGGTATTCATTCACAGCGCGTGGAATATTGTTCTGAATGTGGTTGTTTATATTGATAGTATCAGTTTTAGCAGCAAGTATTGGCGTCTCACACAATCAATTGAGATCTTTAGAATTTTCTAATACGTTTAGGTAAACATTATAACTTCTCTAAAGAAAGTTACTACATCTAAAACTTCTCTAAAGGAATTTACTAAACTGCTCATAAAAACCATATGAAAAATAAATTTTCTCCAGTTATTAGCTCATGAGGAAAAGTACCCACACATTTTTAGGAAAAGCTTGAGCAGCTGCACGCCTAGAAGTTGTATTCTCTTATTTGTTTTAGAATAATTTCTTACATCTCTCCAAAGATTTTAATAAAAAAAAGAAATAATAATGATTTTTTATTTTATTTATTTATTACTTTTTATAACTATCACCCTTAAAACGTGAATCATTAAGACAAGCGTTGTACCTGACGAAAAAGACAGGCCCTGGCACGGAAAAGTCATCTCTTCTTCTTAGTCGAAGCAACAATGTAACCTTCATTGTTTCTAACAAACGAAAAAATACTGACTGCTAAAATCCAACATGGAAACAATGAATATTACATTGTTGCTTGGACTAAGATGGTCAGGTGACTTTTCAGTGCCAGGGCGTGTCTTTTTCCTCGGCTGCGGCATGTATTAATTTCATCAACCATTGTTCACTTGTTGAAGAAAGAGACATACTGATCTTTCAGGGCTGATTGTTCACACATGCAAGGAAACAAATATTAACCAAGTCTATTTCATATACACTATATGATCACAAATATCCGGACACATGCACGTTTGCGCTCTAGCCACGATTTCATGGAAATCAATAGGGCGTTGCACATCCCTTTGCCCGAATCACAGCTTCCACCCTTCGGGGAAGACTTTCCACCAAATGTTGGTAGGTACTTTCCGGAATGTTCCTCCATTCCTCCCGAAGAGCGAGAATCAGTTCAGGTACAGAAGCTGGCCGATGTGATCTGGCCCGCAAGCGTCTTTCCAATTCATCCCACAGACTCTCTATAGGATTGAGGTCAGGACTTTGTGCCGGCCAACCCATTTCTTCGACCCCTGAGTCCGCAAACCACTGCTGTACACGCCTCGCTTTGTGGCACGGAGCATTGTCGTGTTGGTAGAGAAATGGCCCGTTTCCGAAAAATTGCCACAACGTTGGAAGTGCACAGTTGTCCAAAATGTGTGGAAAATTTCGCAAATATCATCGACGAATGAATTTTTTTGTGACTAATAAATTTGTTTGCGACGAATGAATTTGTTTAGAAACAAAACGTCTTCCAGAGTACGATGACTGCATATCGTCCTCCATATTGTTTTTCTTTGGCCCGGATTTGCTGAAGATACACTGCGCCTGCGCTTCAGTCTAAGATCGACTTAAGCGGCCGTAGAGGGAAACTTAAACTCAGGGACGTTTAAGTTAACTTAACCACGTGATGAATATGACACGTTTGAATCAGAGTTTAAAACGTGCTGAATATGGGCGTAAGAGATTTATCATTGGAGGTTATGGCCAAGCTGTCACCTAATGATTTGGTGTATACACCAAATGTTGGTGTATACTAATCAGGTTAAAACGAAGTTGAACTTTTTAAGCCTGACTTGCTAAAGAGCAGGTTAAGCTGCTGTTGGTGAACCTAACCTCCCACTTTCGCACTTTACACTTGCGCGTATTCCTGCGCCGCCCTCGTCTCTTCCGCCTACCCAAATTCTCTTGAAAATCTCTCTCCAACAACATTTCAGAATTAATCTCTCTCTCTCCTCAACAGATGATGCCAAACAAACTCCAACATTATTTCTTAGCAATGATCGTCTGCTAGAAATATTGGATTACCTTATGTCACATTGCTCTGTAACAGTATCACAAATAAACTGAATGAATATTTGATAAATAATCTTGCAGTACAGATCAGTCAATTGACATCAGATTCTTTTTTTGGGCGCTAGTCCGTTTTCAACCTTTGAATTATGGTGCTAGAATTAGTGTTTGGTTGGTTGACTTGAAATTTTAGGGCGCGTCAACTTCTTTGACCATTTGCACCCAACTGCAAGACTGGGATATAAAACTCAAAAATGAATAATGACGATTATATGATTAAAAAAACATGAAGGTAAGCTAAAATCAAAGTACATAAAAAGGTAAAAACAGGTAAAAACAAATATAAAATCCGGAAACACGGCTAAAAATATATGATTACACGATCTTATATGATTTTAAAACGCTTAAAAAACATTTTGTTAAAACATGTTTAATAGTGAGGAGACAAAACAGATCATATAGGGTGCAGATCATTTTTCAGATGGTGACCATGTGTAAGTTTGCTATGTCCTATACGAAGTCGTGTTAATACCATTTTTTCGCGTCGGATCTGGCTGAATGAGGAATTCCAAAGACTGATTGTGGGGTTAATTTCCGGTAACTTGTTTGAGGAATGGAAAGACTATGTTGATTGCCATGAGTGCATAACACACTATGAAATCAAAGGATATGTATGCTCAAGTAGCGATTTGATTAGCAAAATTTGAGGATGTAACGTAGCTTGTCTGGCCGCCCTATCAGCCAACTCGTTTTGCTGAATGCCCAGATGACTGAGAATACAGCAGAAGAGGGTCTTAGTATTTTGGGACTCAAGATATGACAGATATTCCTTAACTCTTTAAATAAGAGGGTTATAAGAATTAAATTGAAGGAGAGAAATGAGAGCTCCTTGTGAGTCTGAGAAAATCAGAAAATCGGAACACGGGAAGGAAAAAGAAAATTCTAAAGCCTTCACGATAGCCAACAACTGTAGAATTAGTGGCATTGACTCGTTGAGTAGATGACGGATTTCATGCGGGTTGCGGGTGTGTATTGCTCTACGTGAATCTGCATCTGACGAATATGCTACGTCACCGTACATAGGAAGACGGCGATCTTGGCAGGTATGTCAACTGCCCGGGATTCCTACCATCAAGAAAGAAAAGTGGATGGATATTAGAAAAGTACATGAATCACATTAATGACACGAAAATTAACATCATTATAAAAATTCATGGAAGTCATAAATACCATGCGCCTGATGCAGTTCGCTAAGCGCGGCAATTCGCCTGCGCGCCCAAAGAGAATACCGGCTTTGTACGAAAATAGATGTCTTGACGCGGGAGCGTTTCCTTGAACAGGAAAGGATTGTGGCAGTGGATGTGGTCCTCTTGTGGAATATCATTCACCGAGTCCTGGGCTTGGAACGAACGTTAATGTGGAGAGATGAGTTCCGGTTTCACTTTAGCATAGGTATCTGACGGAGAACACGATGAGACATCTAGAATCTGGCCTTGGAAAACTCCTCGTGTGTCGCTCTGAAGTGCCCGTCACTCCGTCTGATCAGATGAATTGGGATAGAAACTTTGGGTGCGAAAAATTCTCTTCCGCGAAATATTATCAAAATCACAACTGTCACTAATTAATTTTCGAGAGTTAATGTAAGACTTGTTATCCTGAATAGGATGAGCCTTTGAGCAAGGGAGGGGGAGGGCAGACGTCCTCGTCATTCCTGTTTCCTTTTCCATGTCCAACAGGTGCGCTATGAAAATCGCCATCGGAATTCCTACGATGTGATTTTCATGTCTGCTTTCGTACTTTGCAATCTCACTCGAATTTCGGGTTCTTTTAAAATAGTTCCATTGTAAAGTGCAAGAAATAAATCATCGTTATTCTCACCATACTTTGAAGCTTCCCGTCGTAGGCTTATATTCCTCCTTATTTGTGCGAATAATCTTGGTTCCACTTTCCATAGAGTGAGAAGAGATCCTATGCAATCCAGAACTCGTGGCTCTTTCTACCTGTTCCTGTTCCTCTGGCTCTGCCAAACACTCTCTATCGAGCCACCTCATCCTTGGCTGTTTATTTGTTTTGGAGAAAATCTCATTATCGATGCAATTTTTCCCCTCCAATCGTTGAAACGGAATCCTCTTCGCTCTTTGGAGCCGTCGATTCCGATCCGGAGGGGAACAGCCGACGAATTTTGAATGTAATTGAGAATTCTCACTCCGATGGCACGACAGTATGTGTCTTTTGGAGAAACGAAGACCAAAATACCGAAGGGAGATCGTTGCTATATTTTAAATACAAACTGTCAGTTTGGGCTTCTGTAGTTGCTAGCTCACCGAAAAGGAAAATAGAATCTCGTAATCTTTTCAATTTGACGATTTTGTGGAAAACAGTCGTTTTTCCTCTTGAATTTTAGTTTGTTAATAAATTTCGGAAAGATTCTTTGCTTTTTGTACTTCAAAAGGAACCTAGTGTGATTTTTTTGTTAAATCCGCACGAATTAACTTAATTTTAAGATTTAAATTAACGACCCTGTTGAGATCTTGGTTGGTGATTGCTGGAGCACATCCAGTCAATAAAAAAAAAGTTGTGGAGAAGAGGTCTGCTTCATAATTAGTGAATTAGGAAAAATAAAAAGCGAAAAATTATGCACACCCGTCCAAAATTGTTCCGTTTTACGGTACCGGTTGAATCAGACTAAGTAAAACCAGAGAGATTAGTGAAAGAGACTCGAGCGATTCAGAGAGAGACTACAGAAAGCGGTCAAAGTCTCTCTTCTTCTTCCTTTGTGTTTTCAAAAAGAGAGCTCTGTTCCTGTAATACACTGCCCTGCCAAAAGTATCTGAACCTTCTTACATTGGTGTTTTCTTGTGGTCTCACCCTGTAGGATGCACGTGGCATTATGCATATTAAAGACACGATTCATCACTTGATATAGCAGTGACAACACAAATCAACATGCCAAAGGTCCGAGAATTATCCGATTTTGAGAGAGAAACGATTGTGGGGTGTCGGAGACAGGTGCTGCAACAACGACAGCAGAGCGTTCCGGGCGACCTCCGAGAGACAAACGTGTTCTGTCTCGGGTGGTGGAGAGGCATCGCAACGAAACCTTGCGGGACATCACTGCTGCATTTATAGGGGAATCAGACGCCTCACCAGCCGCAGCCCATCCCTTGAGATTGGCTTCTGTTGAAAGAGGAAGCCATTGGTCTCAAAGCTGAATGCTGTTCGTCATCTACGATGGTGTACGGAGCGTCGTCAGCGGTCTAGTGATGATTGAACAAAAGTCCTATGGAGCGATGAAAGCCGCTTCACTCTCCAACAATCTGATGTTCGTGTGTGGGTCTGGAGACGGCCAAACGAGAAATACGACTCAGAGTGCCTCGTACCCACAGTGAAGGACTTTGGCAGTGGAATCAAGGTGTAGGCCACGTTCTGTACAGCTGGCGTAGGACCAATCAACATGTCGACATGGGACTGAATGCCCCACGGTACTAAGAGATGTTGGAAACGCACCTTTCTGGAGCGATGGTGGAGATCTATGACACATCATCGGACTGCTTTTTTCATCAGGACAATCCCCCATGTCACGCCGCTCATTCAACACAGGCATGGTTCGCCCGTGCGGATATCCGGTATTGCCCTGGCCTGCGCAGATTTCAGACTAGAACCCAATCGAAACATTGTGGGATGTGCTGGAGCGCCGCGTACGGATGAACATGCCCCCGTCAAGAATTGTCATCAGTTGCTGGACCGTTTGACGACCGAATGGCACCGTATCACACAGGCGGAGTGTAAACAACTTGTGGACAGCCTTCTCGTCGTGTTGCAGCAGTAATTGTAGTAAAGGGTGACCCAACGCTTTACTGACGACAGCATTTTCATAGAGGAACGTGGAGCAGGGTGTCCGGATACTTTTGGCAGGGAGGTGTACAGGATGCCCCAAAAGTATGACCTCAGAGGGAATATTGAAATGTTGCAAATATAGAATCACATAGTTGAATAAGCATAATATACTCAAAGAGAAGATAATAAATAAAGTGAAGAAACTATTCAAACATACACTATTTACCCAAAAGTAATCGGACACTTTCGATTTTAGACATTTTATCGAATATCTAGAAAAATACTAGACGAATTATCCTGAAACTTCAGGGGTGTAACAAGCATGTTACACCTCATTTATTTCAGTAAAGGTCTTTTCCCAAAGGTAAATAGGGGACCAGCAACAAAGTGAACCAAAAAATAATGTTTGAGATCACCCTGTAAAAAATAATGCTTGAAATGCATTGTAGCTGTAGCATATGATTAAGAGGCTTCTTTTACTTATCTGTGTTCATTTGTATGAGAATAGCACGTATAGTCATGGAGATATAAAGGTTTCTTTAAATAAATCGAAATGTTTTCTTAAGTTTTTTGTTTATAATATGCAGGGTTTTCGAACCAATGCAATGCCATTTTCAGGAAACTTGACAAACTACAGTAGAGACAACATCCTGCAATCAGAGTATAAAAATATTAAATATTTGATGGAATATGAAAATTTTTACTAAACAATGTTTAACTGCGCATGCGCAAGCGTTACTGAAATTTGTTTTGCATAATTTATTAGCCATGTGTATAGAGCTACTCTTATAAAAAGCCCAAGCAAATATCGTGAAAATTCAGAAAGATATCGCCGAGAGAATGAGTTGAATTTCTGTTGCTCCCAAAAATAAGCAAAACGATATAGGGGTTTCTCCAAATTTTTATTTATGGACCGGACAGCAGTATCGACCTCTTCTTCTGACGCTGATATGAAGGTATATTGACTTCGTTTTGATGTAATATAGGCATATTGACTTAATATTAGCGTAAAGAGAAGAAGTTGAGACTGGTGTCCGATCAAACATAAAAATTTAATGAAAACCCCCTTATCGTTTTGTTTATTTTTGAGAGCAACTAAATTCAACTCATTCTGTCGACGATATCTTTCTGAATTTTCACGATATTTTCTCCGTCTTTTTATAAGAGTAGCTCTATACATTTGGCTAATAAATTTTGCATATTACATTTTGGTAATGCTTGCACATGGGCAGTTAAACATTATTTAGTGAAAGTGCTCATATTTCATCAAATATTTAATATTTTTTATATGTTGATCGCAGGGTTTTGTCTCTACTGTAGTTAATGAAGTTTCCTGAAAATGGCATTGCATTGGTTTGAAAACCCTGCGTGTTATAAACAAAAAACTTGAGAAAACATTTCGATTTTTTAAAGGAAACCTTTATATCCTCATGAATATACGTGATATTCTCATACAAATGAATACAGATAATTAAAAGAAGCCTCTTAATCTATGCAATAGCTACAACGCATTACAAGCATTATTTTTTACAGGGTGATACCAAACATTATTTTTTTTGGTTCATTTTGTTGCTGGTGCCCTATTTGACTTCGGGACATAACCTTCGCTGAAATAAGGGTGTAACGTAATTCAGGTACAATAAGTACCTAGCGTGATTGTTTGCATGATTATAAACTTAAAGTTCCTTATCGAAAATGTCGAAAACTCAAAATTTAAATTGCGTCGTTACGTCATTTATGAACTTTCCGCACCAGCAGTTCATTACATTCAAACACGGCCTTCTAGATACTACCAGGCCCGAGGATGGAAAAGGTAAAGCATTGTTACGTCGAACTGGTGGTGTTATTACAGAAGTTAGTTCGACGTCACAATCTTAGTGTTTCAAAATACATTATTTCTTTATTTCTTTATTTCTTTAGAATTGATTTACAAAAAGCCCTGACCGGAGCCTGTATGGCCAGCTGGCCGACGTGTGAGGTCTCCGGCGGGGTTATTGTATAACAGATCTTAAGTATTAATTTATAGTAAAGGTTTGAAATTATATACTATTTTTAAAAATAGAAAGAAAACAACTAACAAAATGGTAATTTTTATGGTAGTTCGTGATGGAGTTAAGATGGATGAGGGGTTGGCAGTTAAGTCTCTGTAGGAAAATGTATGAGATATTAAGAATCATTAAAAAAAAAAAGAAAATTGGGTTATATATAGGGAAGATTGTAAATAGTAAAAAGTTTTAGCAGGGGTTAGTAGGTATTTTATTAGATAGGAGCGAATATTTCAATAATTTTTTAAAAGTAGCACTTGTGGGAGATAATCGGATATGTTCAGGTAAATTGCTCCACCATTTGACGCCGATAAAGGAGATGCAACGGCGTTGGTAGTTGTTTCTGGTAAAAGGGAGTCTAATCAGGTGTGACAATCGGGTGGGATAGGAGTGAATGTTCTGTTGATAACATATTTCAAAAGGAGTAGAAAGAATTAATTGAAGGTTAATAATTTTGTAAACGAATAGGCAAAGTTGAATAATATAAATTTGATAAATGGTTGGAATGCCCAGGAGTTCGAAATAATGGGAAACAGAGTTAGGCAATCGGATGTTAAGCAAGGTTCTGGCCTGGTAGTTTCTAGGAGGCCATGATTCAAAGGAGCGATTACCATTAAATCGGCGGCAATTGTTGAGATTAAATGACGTTTTCGACAGGTTTTCAGCAAACTTCGTGTGACGTTTAAACCCTTAACATTTGAGTTTTGAACATTTTGCATAAGGAACTTTAAGTTTGCAATCATGCAAAGGATCACGCTAGGTACTTATTGTCCCTGAATTACGTTACACCCTGTATATGAAGTTTAACAAGCTCTTAACACCCCTGATGTTTCAGGATAATTCGTCAAGTATTTTTCTAGATATTCGACAAAACATCTAAAAATCGAAAGTGTCTGATTACTTTTATGTAGATAGTGTATCATAATTACAAAAAAGAAAAGGAAAGGAAATATTCTGCGACCTAAACTCGAACCAGGTCGCAGAAATTATCCTTTTCTTTTCTAGTATATAAATATAATTTTATTAAAGCCTTTGTTTCCGGTCAATATTGTGGAATATTGGTTCTAAGCTCATGTTTAATAAAGAAATGCACATTTTAAAATTAGTTGTAAATTGTTTTTAATTTTTCACCTTACATGTTTTATACCATTTCTCATACATTTCTCATAATTGATGCGTCAACTATAAATTAAGGGAATATATCCAAAAACCTATGAAAAAATGTCATCCCTAAGACTTTGGAAACGCCAAAGAATAGATTCATATAATCCAACTTCCTAGGTTCGTTCGTTAGGTAAAACCTCAACTACCAAAAACGTGATTTCCATTCAAGTAGTTTTATTGAAATCAAATGGTCTTTGGCCTGTTTCTTTGTTTCTTGTGTCAGTTAAAAATAAAATGCAACATGCCCTTTAAAATGAAAATGGTCATAACCATATGACAGGTTTTTCAGACGGTTTTAACAGCATCAATTTGCCTTTCAATCACTATTTGCTTTCTGACCGTTTATTCATACAAAATGAGAAACCTTATTTAAGAGGAGGTTGGTTAGGTTAGATTAGGTTAGGGTAGGTTAGGTTAACCGTTACCCTGTTCAAGAGATTTGGTTGTTAAGGTTTATCGTTAAGTAACTGCAAGTGTGCCCATCAGTGATCTATCCAGCAAGAAATTGCTTTCAAGAGACTGATCACTAATCAAGAAGGGTTGGACAAGGTCTCAAACACATAACATTCAATCTAGTAATCTGTTCTCTTTACGATAAATCCGGTTTCACCTGATTCATTGTAATGGACGTACGCCTGTGTGACGGCATCTTGTGGAAAGCTACACTGCTTCAACTGTACAACAAACAGACACAATGGGATGAAGTCTCATCGCTCAAGTGTACATCAGAGACATTCTTAAAATCTGGTGGTGCCGGTTGTCTGAGTTATAGGTCTTAGCTTTGTTACTAATGTCACCTCAAACTGCAATGAGGCTTTCTCCAGGAACGAGGTATTAAACAATAGAATGACCAGGAATAGGAGTCTGAACCTGATCGAACACATGGAGTACGTATTTAAAAGACACATAAGGAAGCGTCCTGCACCTTCATAATCTCTAGAAGAGCTCTCACAAGCTCTCAGTGAAGAATGGGAGAATATTTCTCAAACGAACATCCTTGTGCAGAGCATGCAAAACAGGTGCGAACATGTTATCTAGGCTCTTGAATAAACATTATTAGAGACACTTTTACAGAGACTTGTAATTGGAAATCTTTAATTGATCTCTGCTTAAGAACACATTTTCACTTTAAATTTAGCAAGGATAATGCTGGCATCTATTGCAAAAAAAGGACATTCAAGAAGAGTCATTAAGTTTATTCTTTTGTTGAATTAAATGCATTATTTCAAATGTTCTTTGGCTTATGTGGTTATTTCCATTAGGTTACATAAGTCAGGCGTTACAAGTTATGTTCTCCTAATTCTTTTCAGCAATGTATGATGTATAGATTAAGACCCGTGCATTTTGGATAACTGTAACTGTGAAAATAAATTTCTGATAAAATATGTCCATTTACAAGCCTCTATTTTTCATATTTTGCAGGTGAAAAAATGTTGAAAACAAACGATCGAAATGAAAAATGTACTCTTCCCTCGCTGGTTCTTATTTTCCCTCTACTAGTTAGCTTCATTTTTTTTTGAAATTAATTAGAACGTGTTGCAACTTACAAACGTTTTTCTTTTACAGAAACCTTCTATCACCGACATACCATCAATTGGGAAAGTTTGGCAATGTATAGAAGTAAAATTTTGCTTCTGGAAAGGATTGGATTTGGTAAAATAAAAAAAAAACTCATTTAATTACTTATAGTCGTAAGTGATTAGGCATAATTATACATAAATTATGATAAATAATTTAAACTTCTCTTTCATTACTTTAGATAAAAGACTCGGCAATGGATTTAGATCGTTACAAAACAGTGATGGCGAACGAATTTGAGCAATCAACGGCAGAAGTAATTATAAATATTCTGAAATAGTTTTCTGCTCATATAATGAATTTCTCTTTAATAATGGGTGAAGCTAGACCTTGCCTTTTAAGTAGCCTCGATTTGATGTAGTATTGCTATTGTAACGATGAGGTGATTAGCGACAGTCAGTCTAAGGCAGAGTGACAGTACTCATCTGTGTTTCGAATGTCTCTCTCGTATATTCTATATATATTTTATAAGGTGTGCCCAAAGGAAAAGGAGACTACTGTTATATTATAATTAGAGGATATTTTATATACAGAATATTTGACGTACAGTTAATGTGTAAAATGACACCTGCGCATATTTGCCTTTGAAAATATGCGAATGATGGCTTCAGTGTTGAAACTCCTGGGTTGCATACGGATCCTTTTTCCACATGGTTATGAATTTCCTTATCGCAGGAGAACCGATGACCTGTCAGTGATTTTTTAAGAGGCCGAAAATATGGGAGTCGCATGGGGAAATGTTGGGGCTGTACGGAGGATGTTTGACGACTTCCCATCGAAATGTTTCCAGCAGGAGGATGGTCTTCTTTGCCACAAGTGGCTTAGCATTGTCCTGGAGCAGCACTATTAATTTCGAGAGCTTCTCTCTGCGCTTGTTTTCGATGGCCCGTTTCGGCTTCAGCAACGTGTTTGGAATTTCGAGCGTGAAACCTAACGCGCGAACGTATTTCCAATGGAACCGTCCAGCGACCGTTGTATGATTGGTTAGGTGCAGCACTTTTGCTGAAAGGTAGGGTAAAGACGGGTAAGTTTTCCAGTCATGTAAATTGGCCGCATTACGTATTTCTTTTTTAATTTTAATTTTTAAAGCTTTCGAAAAAGCAATAAAGGAAAAGGAAAATAGCCTGCGAGCTGACAGTCTGCATAAGGCCTACAAGATGCAATAACAGGGGACATCGTAGTAAACGTGCCTAGTTCAATGCTTGACAAACCGGAACATCAAACAAGCTGTGGCTCCGTCGCTTTTCGTTTGGGACTATGGGTTTATTAATAAAAAATGTTCACCACATCATCCTCTACATATTCTTAAATTTGTGAAACGTCGTCCATTTACACCCTGTATATTATCTGGTAACTGACGAAGGCGATCACTGTTACTTGAACAGTTGATAACAAAGATTTCACCCCTTAATGGTCCAGATGTTATCTTCTTGTATCAGTTGGAGAAAGTTAGCCAGTGTTCCGCAGTTTCTAAAACCTATAGGTGATTTTTCTTTGTAGCTTAATTTGGTGTGTAAAAAGAAATTCTAACTAATAAAATGTTGTAGTCTGTTGTGATAATTGAGGCATATTCGCTTATTAGTTATCTTGGAAAATACGAATGTATTCTCATATCAATAAATCGGTTCCACCGACACGACAATAGTTAGTTCGGTGCTGTATGCGATGTATAGTTTGAATTCCAGTGAAATGCTCAAAGTTGTCCAACGAATGCCCATTATCATAATTTTACCATGTTCAAAATTCTGTTCAATCAGTTTTTATGATCATGTAGGAATGTTGCCTGCAACCCAACAATCTCTAGGCTTGCTCCGTTTGTACTCTTGTTCCATTCAAGTCCCTTATAGCGGGCGCAAAGTCCAACAAGGTGTGACCACCTAAGGGGAGGTGTTTGCTCGTCCTCAATGGCAATGGGGCGACCAGGTTGATCCTGGGTAAGGGTCAACCCGTTCCAATAAATTGACAAGAATGAGTATCAAGTGATTCGGCGAAACAAGAATTACACGTCGTCGAATTCGAATCATGTATTCGAGAAAACCATCCAGCAGTCGATTGGATGAAGCGCCGTCCCATTTAAGTTTTTTCAGTGTGTCCATAGTCGGTTTAGCTGGCATTGTCTTGCAGAAAACAAACGCCAAGAGTTCTGGTCGCCTTTTCCTTAGTGCTGGCTTCCGGGACGTCCTCAAATGGCAGAGTAGTAGGGTGCATTTATGGTTCGACGTTCTCCAGAAAATCGATATTTATTTATTTATTTATTTATTTATTTATTTCAAAGATGAGTATATAGAATCCAGTCAAGGCCAGTATGGTGTATGGCCGACGAGTGAGGTCCCTGACTGGATTTTCAAATTCATAATCACAATTAAAGATAAAATACATTGCAAAATAAATACAGTACATTGGGAATTAAAGGGTTAGGGAGGAATGTTAGTGAGGTAATGTTTCAGTCTAGATTTGAAAACTTCTAAGGTAGGGGACAAACCTATTATTGGCGGAAGTTGTGAGTATAATTTGTTGCCTGCAATGATAACACTGTTGTTTTGGTAGGAAAATTTAACTAATGGGTTTAAAAAGGAGATTTTGTTTCTTAAGTTATAAGGTCCGGTAGGTTTAGGGGAAAATAAATGTTGAGGAAGTGGAATCACGAGTTTATTATTTAGACCTTTGTAGATAACTATAGCTAAATGAAACGAATATAATTTAAAAATTGGGACCATGCCTACTGTGGGAAAGAGGTCAGATACCGAGTCGGTTATCCTGAGATTATAAAATATTCGTATAAACCACTTCTGTATGCGATGGATATGTTTTAAATTTGTTAAGGTTGTTGAACCCCAAAATTGGAGCCCATAAATAAGGGAAGATTAGATTAATGTGAAGTATAAAAGAATAAGGATGTTTTTGGGTAAAAAATGGACCGGGAAAAAGGCCGAGCTTTTGATTTAAAGTTGTTGACAGAGCAGTAATATGACGAGAAGTTTCCGAGTTACACAGTCAAAATGGTAACAAGTGCTAGTTAGTACTCACAAGTGAGCACGTGTTATGATGTTGAATGAGTAACTCGGAAACTTCTTGATGGATTTCGATCAAATTTTAACGGTATACACAGTCTTAGGTACCCTGTTATTCCTCCAAATTTCATTAATCTAGGCTTTACAGAACCTGAGTTATTAACTTGTTGATCTTGGTGGTGGCATTTTTATTTCTGTTCATATCTCAGTTATCGTTCAAATTCGGACCCATGTTCATATGAATTTTTTTGCTTAGAATCACCCATACTAACCCCCCTAGAAGTTTGTACAATGATTTTCTGAGACACCCTGTTTATTAATGAGAAGTTGGCAAAATCAAATTTCTTGCTACGGTAATGGGATATAAAATAGGTTAGTTTTCTGTAGATTTATATGAAGGCCGTTTAGTGTGTTCCAATAATGAAGTTTTGTTAACATTGAATTGATGGTTTGTTGAATTATGGATAGGGTTAGGTAGGCAAAAAACGATTTGACCAATATGTATGAGAATGTGGTCCTATTAGTTATTAGAAGGAGAGATTTTAATTAATACATCTGTACAAATCAACAATAATTTGGATTATACAGTAATTGGTGAACATATAATAATGTGGTTTCGTCAGCATATAATATCATGGGTGTAGGGGACATGGCTGTTGGGAGGTCATTTATATATAAGTTGAATAACAAAGGGGATAGAGATGAACCTTGTGGTACTCCTATATTGCGAATTAAAGTGGATGAAGATATATTATATAAAGTTAAGGAATAATTTCTATTATGTAAAAAACTAACTATCCAATTAAGAGGGGGACCTTGTATATTGAATAGACGAGTTAGTTTAATTAACAGGCGGTCAAGTGGGATGGAGTCAAATGTTTTGGAGAAATCTAAAAACAGAGCGATAACTAGATTATTTTTATATATTTATGAATCTAAACAACCCGCGGGTTGTCCCCCAACAGGCCGAAGCCCAACACGGGGTTTTCTTTTTATAATAAAGGACAATCACAAACATCCATGCCTCAAGCGGGATTCGAACCCGTGACTTGCTGGTTGCGAGAGCAATAAGACCTGCGCCTCAGCGCTCTCGGCCAACATTATTTAGACATATTAGTAATAATGTATTCGGATAGGTCAAAACAGGCTGTCGAGGTATTTCGTTTAGGAGTGAAACCGTGTTGAGCTTGTGAGAGAAGTCTGTTGCTATGTATATAGTAAGAGAGTCTAGAGTTGAAAAGACTTTCAAAGATTTTAGCAAAAGAGGGCAATATGGATGTGGGGTCCATACTCTTAATGTCCCAGAATACAGTCGCCATCACTTCCGTTACCGACGGTGTCATCTTGAATTTCTTGGTCGTGGTGAGTCAGTTTGTCGCCACTCCATGCTCACACGATTGCTTTCATGAGTATGGTGATGAATCCATGTCTTGTCGATGGTCACAAAACACCTTAGGAAGCTGATACCTTCATATCGCTGCAGCAGCATGGAAGAGATTTCCATCCGGGTGGTTTTTGTGATCCTCTGAGAGTTACTTATACCCCGTCCGCACTACAAACGTTGAGTTAACTCAACGTGTTTCAGCTAGCATAAACAATAGTACGAACAAACATGGTCTATCATAAGCTAACTCATGTTTCACAGCGCCTTCAGCTAGCTCGACATTGCATCTTGGATACACACCATTCCATTCACAGTAAGTTTAATAACATGGCGGTACTACTCGCTCCAACATCTGTTATGGACAACTCAATAAAAAGAAAAGAAGACTGAAGCACGGACGAAGTTCGAACTCTGATTACAATTTGGGAGGAAATCATTGACGACATTACGTACGGAAACAAATGAAAAATACTGTATTTAGTACGAATGTACAGTCGGCCGAGGCAGTTCATTCAAGGAATGGGGGTGATAGCTGTTCTTGTGTAGCTTTGCTTGAACGTAGCCAACAATAGTGATAGCTTTTCTCCTTCTATTTTTATGCTCGAAGCTCTTCTATTTTCATTGTAGGCTATGGCTTGAGATAATGAAGCAATTTTTATTAATAAACAATGAAACATTTAAATGAATAAATGATGAAAGAAATTTAATCAACAATTAATTTAAAACAACAAATAAGTAATTATTTATTAATGCAATGATAAAAGACTACTTGTGAATATCTGGTTAATACATGAAAATAAATAAAGTATACACTTACCGAAGTACTCGTCCGAATCAAAAAAATGGAATATGGAAAATACTCAATGGGAAATCTTCTGTTTACTGTTGTGGTGAAAAATGTATCAATAAATAAATTCCAAAAAAAAAACTCGGGTGAATATTAAGAGGAAAATATTTAATCTCCCAAAGTTTAGAACTCAGAAAAATACAAATTGTTTTTTTAATATCCAAATCAACTTTAGTCAAAATAATGGAATACAATATATGCTGCATCAAAAAAATAGAATATTCCGTTCTACGTTTATATACAGGTGACCCAAACTTATTCAGCATAATTGTATAGGAATATTGTATGGTTCAAATGGACCAAAAATATCCTAAAAACCATTACATGCAGTTTCAATCATGTGTGAGATATCGACGTTTGTCTATGTTCTTTTCTTTAGAGTCTTTTCCTAGAAAAAAACGTAGGTTTACCTATTTATTCTTAAATGTACTCTTCCTGTTTGCAGAAGCTTGTATTCGAGCAATTACACCCGACCAGATTGTGGCAGCTACCAGCTCAGCTGTCCGAAAATGCAACCAGTGCATTGGAGCTGGGGGCAACCATTTTGAGGGGCTTCCTCGACATTGATTTGTTACTTTCTTCTTATTCTTTGTATCATTTTAGTTTTGTTTTGTAGTTCAATGTGATGTTTAATATGCAGAATAAAGGTGATCTACACTCACAAGTGTTTTATTTATTTGCTTTAACAACTCTACAAGAAAATAAGCCAGCACGGTAGCCGACAGGGTTAAGGCACAGGACTTTCCGCTCTCGAGACCAGCGAGTCGCGGGTTTGAATCCCGCCGAGGGCATGGATATTTGTGTTTGTCCCTTTTCATTATCATCTTTTCATCATCATTTCATTGGTAACGCAGAAAGGAGAGAGGCCCCTAATGCGTAATAGACTTGCCTCAAGAAAACTCGTTCGTTACGAATGAGTCATGACGTTTGGTACCGAACGAAACGACCAAACAACAACAACAACATGAAAGTAGACAAACGTCTATATCTCACACACGATCGAAACTAGATGTAATGTTTATGAGACATTTTTTGTTCTATTTGAACCATATAATGTTCCTAAACAATTACGCTGGATGAGTTTGGCTCACAATGTATAATGGGCTGATTCGTTTCTGTGATTGAATCTGCATATTTTTCAAAAGGCAAATGTTGTAAAGTGAACTGACAATAAAATGTCGCTAAAACGTGATATTTCGACTGAAAAACGTAAAGTGATACTATCACTTAATGAATCTGGTCATACGCAGAAAGATATTGCGAAAATTGTGAAATGTTCACAAGGTGCTGTTTCTAAAATACTTCAGAAAGTCAAAGGTGGAGAAGGACTATGCGGCAATCGTGACAAATGTGGCCGAAGACATTGCACAACTTAGCGTCAGGATCGAAAATTGAAGGCTATTGGGAAAAGTAACCGCTTCCAACCATCCAAAGTTATCAAAAAATATGGCAAAGCACCAGTGGCACTGTTGCCCTAGTGAGCACGACCCAGCGTAGACTGAAAGAATTTGGAATAAAAAGTTGTGTTATAAACAAGACACCTCACCTCAAGTCTCATAGAAAGAAGAGACTCGACTGGTAGAAAAAGCGAGCAAACTGGACGCCTTCGGACTTTGAAAACATCTTTAGTGATGAGTGGCGCTTTGTCTATCTTTTGGTGATCAGAGGATAAAAGTGTGGCGTACAAAAGATGAAAGTTACCATCCAGACACGATGAAGAAGATGGTGAAGTTTCAAAGTGGCATCATGATATGGGAGTGAATGAGCGTAAAGGGTGTCCTTGCAATTCTAAATTCCGAAGTGTACCAACAATTACTTGATGCCTTCTTAATTCCATCAGCAGAATTACTGTTTGGGGACAATCACTTTCTCTTCCAATAGGAAAACGCACCAGCACATGCATCTCATTTAACCAAGAATTGGTTTTTACAGCATAACATAACTTGCTTCCCCACTCCACCCAATTCACCAGATCTAAACCCTATTGAAGATCTGTGGAATATAGTGAAACAAGAGCTAGTGAAGAACAAACCACTGACCATTAATGAAATAAAAAGAAAAGTACATGATATCTGCACAAACATCTTATCTGAGGAGTGTCGACATCTTATTCAGTCACTGAACGTATCCATGCTGTTATCAAAGCCAAAGGCGGCCCAACAAAGTATTAACCAATTATAGGGCAACTGATCCACCCAATTTCTGTTAATTTATTAATTTCATTATATATTCATTTTTTTGATGAAGCATATGTTGTATTCCATTATTTTGACCAGAGTTGATGTGGATATTTAAAAAACAATTTGTAATTTTCCAAGTTCTAACCTTTTGGAGATTAAATATTTTCCTCCTAATATTCACCTGATTTTTTTTTGGAATTTATTTATTGATACATTTTTCTCCACGACAGAAAACAGAAGATATCTCATTGAGTACATTTCCACAGTACTTTTTTTTGATTCGAACGAGTATACATTTGTTTTTTTTTATTATTAAACAATTATTCACAAGGAGTCTATCATCATTGCATTAACAAACAAGCATTAAATTACTCCTAATAATCAAAAATTAATTATTTAATTAAAATATCAATTAAATATATATCAGGTGGCAACGCTAATTATTCCTAGAAGTTAACCCTGATTAGTAGCCCTGCCTGTCACTAATCACTAAAAAATAAAAAAACAGCTATACTTTAGTTATACAGGGTGATTACAAAAGAACTTCACACTTTTAAAAATTTATTACATCAAAGCTATTCAGAATATAGACACACCTTATACATTCTTAAAGAAAAACTCTTGAAGTTTATTGTGACACAGTTAAAGATGTTCAATATGCCCCCGTGTAGTCGAATTCGTCCCAAACCCCCATTAACATGTCTCCATCAATCCCACGAATCGCTACCGTAATGCGTTCTTTCAGCTCGTCTAGGTCATGAGGAAGGGGTAGGGTGAAGACCTTGTCCTTTACACACCCCCATAAAAATAAATCACAGCGGTGGATTGGTCGAGCAAACAATAACCTGGAACTTGCAAAGTGGCCACCGCGTAGCCCCGACCTCACACCTTGTGATTTCTTTTTATGGCGGTGTGTAAAGTACAAGGTCTTCACCCTACCATCCCCTGTGACCTAGACGAGCTGAAAGAACGCATTACGGTAGCGATACGTGGAATTGATGGAGACATGTTAATGCGGGTTTGGGACGAATTCCACTACCGCATTGATGTATGCCGTGCCACGACAGGGGGGCATATTGAACATCTTTAACTGTGTCACAATGAACTTCAAGAGTTTTTCTTTAAGAATCCGTATGTGGTGTGTCTATATTCTGAATAGATTTGATGTAATAAATTTTTAAAAGTGTGAAGTTCTTTTGTAATGACCCTGTATAATCCTTTATAATCCGCATTATCATCTGAAAGTCAGGCTTGAGGGCGGGATAGTGCGAACACCCATAGCCTAGCATTTTAGCTGATCTAGCCTACACTTGAGCTAAGCTAGCTTAACAATAGTTTAGCCTTATAGTGCGGATGGGGTATTAGGGACCCATCTGGCACAGATCTTGTTGAATTTCAGCTAATCTTGGATGATGGTCTCCACACTGCCAGCGCTGATGTTCAGTATTAAAGCCAATTCTCGGACATGAATCCGCCTGTTGTCCCTTATCCACTCATTTATTCGTGCGATGATGCCATCATTGACAGAAGGTTACTGGCCTTGCCTTATGAGGTACATTGCCTGTGAATTCTCGCTTTCCTTGAAAACTTTTGGCACCAAACAAAGACAGACGATCGAAACAAACATGACTTGGTGAACTGTCTTTGAAGTCTTTGATGAATTTCAGATGCTTTCACACCTTCGTTATGGAAAAACTTGATGTTTATTCGTTGTTCCACTTTGGTCGACACATCCGCCATTTTGTTTAAACAAACAATCGGTTGTCATGGCAACCAGATGAGTGGTGCTGCATTTGCATGACAGGCGGCAGTTGCCATCCCGACAATGAAAGTTTAGATTTTTACAACAATGAAATTTACAAAAAATAAAGTCCAGGTCAAACTTGAACGCCTCTCGTATAAACCATCTTCTTTTCAGTAAGTCATATACAGTAGTATATAATATAGTAAAGTCGTGCAGATCCAATAATCCTCCAAGAGGGTGCTCGTCCACATACGTTTGTTGCAACCCTGCAGAAAAAAATAATGCTTTGGGGTACGAGGTTCTCCCTCATCCTGCGTATTCACAAGACTTGGCCCCAAGTGATTTCCACATGTTTCGTCATTTGGACAGTTTGTTGCGGGACAAACGGTTCACTGATCAAGATGCTGTCATCACTGCTGCCACCACTTTTTTGAAGCATTGTACTGCCGACTTCTGTCACCGTGATATTTTTTCATTATCAACATGTTAGGCACTTAGTAAAATGCATTCATTTCCTTGTTTCTGTTTTCTTCTTTCCATTAAATTCGGCCAATACTTATGAAACAAGTATCAGTGTGTGAATAATACATGACTTTCAGATGCATACACATCGTATCTAAGCTCTTTCTCTCTAACATTGTAACTGCAGGTGAATCTCTCATTCTCTAAACTCAAGATGACTTGGCTTATGCGCTAACTCTACCGAGTTGACCCCAGGGCATTGTGAAATAAATCAGTCACACACAAGTCATCACTGCTAGTCAAACGAACTCCTAGCTGGGGTTTCTGCAAAACAGCAAACAAACAATCATAGATCAATGTTATATTTCTTCTTTCCTTCCAACATCATAAGACTCCTTCAGACTGGAAATTGCTTCAGAAAATAATGTTCCAAAATAAATGCTGAATTCCAAAGACATAATACCAATATGCAATATTGTCACAATAAGCAATTACTTGAAAGACCAATGAGAAGACATCCAGTGCCGGTGACAGGGTGACAAACGTTTCATTATCCAACAGGCTCGATTTCTCTCATCAAAGTTTCGTGATCATGGGGGAAGAATTTTCTTAGACTTCAAAAATTGCACTCTACAAATTTGATTAGCGTTAACTTAGAATTACTTTGACTAATATAATACGAGGGCATATTGAAAAGTAATGCCTCCATGGCTGTAACTTTTTTATTTTTTAACCGATTTTCAAAATTCTTTTTGTATCTGATACTTGCAATTATCCTTTATTTAATGCACTATTCACTTTTAGACATAGTCCCCATCCCTTTTCACGCATTGCGCCAACGCGTGACTAGTCGGGTGAACCCGTCGGAGAGGACTTCCGGGGTTGTTGTCGACACCAGGACCGAACAGCAGGTTTCAGCTCGTCGTCAGAACGCAACTCATGCCCCGTAAGGTGCTCTTTCCTTTTTGGGAAGTGATGAAAATCGCAAGGGGCAAATTCTTTCATTTTTGAACTGCAGTTTTTCATCTTTGAACAATAGGCGCTGCAACGCCCTCTGATATGTGGCGATCGTGTGCGGACGGGCGTTATCGTGCTGCAGAAGAGGATCCAAAGCTGCCATTCAATCCTCGTGTCGACGACAACCCCGGAATTCCTCTCCGACGGATTCACCCAACTAGTCCACGCGTTGGTGTAATGCGTGGAAAGAAGGAATGGGGACTATGTCGAAAAGTGAATAGTGCATTACATAGAGGACAAATGTAAGTATTAGATAAAAAAAGAATTTTGAAAATCGGTGAAAAAATAAAAAAGTTACAGCCATGGAGGCATTTCTTTTCAATATGCCCTCGCAGTTCATCCTTTTACCAGTTTCACAGCTCCAATTATCCGTCTTGCCATTGACTCAGGAAAAGACCCAAACCTCAATCCAATCCTCTTCCTTCGGGTCCGCTCATTCTTTTTTTCTTTATTTCATTTATTTTCATTATCCAGCAACATCTGTTTTCTTATGTCCTCGCGTCCTCTTCCCAATTTCTGTACGCACGGCCACGTTATAATAAAGAAAATCACCAAGAATTCGCTATAACACAGAATCGCTATTTACAAACAGAGGCAATACACAAATTAAAGTTACAGGCAATATGAGATATAAACCATGGTGGCCCATAAGAATGCCACAAAGGATATCTGAAAAGTTTAAAACCTTTTGAAAGAATGGGCAAGCAACTACACTGATGTACTCGATGGGATTTAAGGTCAGGTGACCTAGCTAGCCAGGAAAGCGAGGTCACGTCTATGGTGTGTTCATCCAACCATCCGGATACAATTAGGGGGCGATAAAAATGGTGTGTTCATCCAAGAAGAGGTCTCTAACGGGATATTGAAGACGTGCAAACGGAGCACATGATCGTCAAGGATATTGTGGGGGTAATGAACGATGTTTTATTTATTTAAAAGTTAACGTTAAACTTATTCATTTAATTACCCGTTTTAATATGAATTGAGATCGTATAGAGTATTAAATTGAAATGATACTTGAAAAGATTTTAAAGTTACATAAAGCTTAATACGTTGTTTGATTCCCGCAATAACCCAGTTAAATATCTTCAAAATTTCATTTTTGTGTCCAACGGTCTTAAACATGAATCAGGATAACAAACACAGAAGGATTAAAAAACATTACGTTTATTAAAAAACAAGCTTATATACTCGGCATTGCTCGGGTTCTTTTTTGATGAAATTTGTAATATCTGAATGTAAATATACAGAAAAAAATAAACACAAGAAAAAAGCTTGAATTAATATAGAAAAAATTCATATTGAAGAATCGATAAGAATTCTTTTGAAAGACTCCCAATGGATAGCCTCTCCGACTACCGGCGCTTTAGCAGTTCTACTCGACTTCGCTCGTTTTGGAAAATTATCTATAACACTATAAAAATATGGTTCACTGTACTGTCCTTCTTAATGAAGTTTATGGAGGCCTTACATGTCACGTGCTTTTTATTATGGCCCTTTACAGAATTCAAACCTAATAACTAAACCCCAGAGGATCAAAAGCCGTGATCAGGAAAAGAGAGGAGGAGACGATTCGTACGATTAAAATTGTGAGAACAATTTAATTTCCATTCTTAATTTGATGCTTACAAACGAATGTACGAGGGTGGGCTGAAAGGTAATGCCTCCATGGCTGTAACTTTTTTATTTTTTAACCGATTTTCAAAATTCTTTTTGTATCTGATACTCACACTTCTCCTCTATGTAATGCACTATTCACTTTTTGACATAATCCCCATCCCTTTCCACGCATTGTACCAACGCGTGACTAGTCTGGTGAACCCGTCGGAGAGGAATTCCGGGGTTGTTGTCGACACCAAGACCGAACGGCAGGTTTCACCTCGTCGTCAGAACGCAACTCATGCCCCTTCAGGTGCTCTTTCATCTTTGGGAAGTGGTGAAAGTCGCAAGGTGCAAAGTCTTTCATTTTTAAAATGCAATTTTTCATCTTTGAACTGTAGGCGCTGCAACCCCCTCTGGTGTGTGGCGATCGTGTGCGGACGGGGTTATCGTGCTGCAGAAGAGGATCCAAGCTGCCATTCAATCCTCGTTAGTTTAATTTTACGTTATATTCATTCATGACACATCATTCCAAGTCGTTTGAAATATTACGTGCCATATTTTAGCATTGAAAGTTGCAATGAACCATAATGGTTCAATTAAACCAGGTTCCTTGAAACTAATTTCGACTGTCATTAATTTTACGTAATATTCATTCATGATAAGTCATTCCAAGTCATTATATATATTACGTGCCATATTTTATCACTGAAAGTTCCAATGAACCATAATGGTTCCACTAAACCAGGTTCCTTGAAACCAATTTCGTTTATCATTAATTTTACGTTAAATTCATTCATGACACATCATTCACAATCGTTTGATATATTACATGCCATATTATAGCAATGAAAGTTCCAATGAACCATAATGGTTCCACTAAACCAGGACCCTTGAAACCAATTTCGAGTATCATAATTTTACGTTATATTCATTCATTACACATCATCCCAATTTGTTTGATATATTACATGCCATATTTTGAGTATTGAAAGTTCCAATGAACCATAATTATTCCACTAAACTAGGTTCCTTGAAACCAATTTCGACTATCATTAATTTTACGTTTTATTCATTCTTGACACGCCATTCCAAGTCTTTGATATATTACACGTCGTATTTTAGCATTAAAAGTTCCAATGAACCATAATGGGTCCACGAAACCAGGTGCCTTTGAACCAAATTCGACTATAATTAATCTTACGTTATATTCATTCATGACACATCATTCCAAATCGTTTCATATATTACATGCCATATATTAGCATTGAAAGTTCCAATGAACCATTATGGTTCCACGAAACCAGGTGCCTTGGAACCAATTTCGACTATCATTAATTTAGATTTCATTAATCATTAATTTCGACACTACCAGATGCCATGTTCGTTCATGGCACATCATTCCAAGTTGTTTGATATATTACATGCCAAATCTGAGCTTTGAAATTTTCCACTGAACCATAATGGTTCCATGAAACCACATACCATTGAACCTATTTCGACTATCATCAATTTTACGTTAATATTTAACCATGATATGTTATTTCAAGCTGTTTGATATAATACATGCCATATCTTAGCATTGAAAGTTTCCAGTAGACCATAATGGTCCCATCAACCAGATACCCTTGAACCAGTTCTGACTGATATTGACCATCAAGGAAGACCATCACGTATTTTCACTTAATTCACAAGACTTGTCTCTGCTTTATTTATGGAATGCCAAAGAGAGAACAGCATTTGGCAGTGCTCAGGCCATTTATACATGAATTGTATAGTGAAAAACTCGGTTCCTTGTATTATTTTCGACCTTTTGAACCGGAAGTAGTTCACCGATTTTTCCACCAACGAACTCAGTCTTTCGTTTTCCTCAACGATATGAAATAAGTAGATCGCTTATGTGGCCGCCATCTTTGGGGCAATTTGAAGGCGGCTAAAAGTGGAACTAATCTCTATTCTTCGTGTAGGCGCCATTGCCAGCCAAAGCGCCATTACTATATGAGGAGGTAACTTTCAAAACGTGATTTGTCACAAAAGTAAAAAAAAGGAGTTAACAATGCCATCTTTCTCTTGTTTATGGACCGCTTGTTTTGTAGAAGACAAATTCGATCAAATCATGTATTCTCTTAAGTATTTTCTACGAGTAAAAATGGTGGTAGAAACAAAACCTTGTTCTGTCCTCTGCCAGGAATCAGTCAAAAAATGTTTTGTCCAAACAGCCAATCACAGACAGGCGGACGCCATTTTGACATTTGACAAAACACATTTTGAATGAATCACTTGACATATGTCATATGGTCGTTGGAGGTTGAGGTTATGCTGTTTTTTACTATTTGAATTTTGCAATTTAAGAATGGAAGATCTAGACGAAACAGATACTGTCAAAGTACAAGTGAGTAATAGTGGCAGCCGTAAGAGACATTTTACTGGTGGAAAAAGTGTTGTCACTAAAATGGCGAAGTATTCAAGACTCCGCAATTGTAATGTGATCAAACCTTGTGCTCACAACAAGAAAGCCTTTCGTTGCTCAAGAGTCACACCAAATCACGTCGCAAAAATTCGAGAAAACTTGTGTTTGGTTCCGGAAAAACTTGCACAGGATGAAATAATTTCATCTTTGATCCAGACCCAAGAAGTGAAGCGAAGGCGACCCCGAGAAAAACCCAACAAGAAGGTCGTATCGAATCATTTATACAATCTTCTATATATATAAAGAAGGATGTTTGTGGGTCTGTGCGTCTGTGGGTCTGTGGGTCTGTGCGTCTGTGGGTCTGTGGATCTGTGTGTACGTT
>JAHWFO010063227.1:0-14848 GCA_023313115.1 Rhysida immarginata
AGATTGTTCTGTTTACATCCAAGTGTAATTATCCCGGGCAACGCCGGATACCTTTGCTAGTATATATATATAAAGAAGGATGTTTGTGGGTCTGTTTGTTTGTTTGTTTTTTATACAAATCTACAGTTTTATTTCGATTTTGATAAAATTTCGCATACATGACCTTCAAAGCATGAGGAAGGTCATTGTCTATCTCAGATTTCGAAAAAATAATAATTATTGATAAAAAAAAATCGATATTCATGGTTATGGCAGGGCATATTAATGAGAAATATCTCATGACCAACAATGCAAGACAAAGTTTTTGCAACAATGGTGTCAACACGCAATGCACCAACACTATGCAAGGATCAACAATATATGTCTCATGACCAACAATGCAAGGCAAAGTTTGTGCAATATAGAATTCAATGCATAGAATTCCTGTTATTCAGGCTTTTCTTAGAAAAGAGAATTGTTAGTACTTAACTATTTCTTGAAAATCTTTAAAAATGATCAGTAACTGGAGATAATGAGTTAGCAGACTATTGAGAAAGAGTGAAAGACGTTAGAAGAAGATTACGGAAAATTAAAGGAATTTAGCTCCGTGCTGTATTGAGCAAATGGTAAGCAAGTAAATTGAAAGCAATGCGTTGGTGGCGCTGAAAGCAGCTCATGAGCGATCTACTCGTTTCATATCGTTGGTGTTGGTCCTAAACTCAGCCACTCACACAGCCCACTGAGCGATTCGTAATTACTGGACCTCAGAAATGAACTTGTCCACAATTTAGGAAATACGTGCAAGTGGATGAATGATCGAGAGATGCAGTATTAAAGGCTTTCCTGTGAGAGTGTATCTGAATTACGAGTAGAATATTTGTCCAGTCGGTCAAGCTGCTCATATAAGAATATTCCGTTAACGCCATGTTGATTAGCATCAGCCATTAGGTTATCAGACAAATATAGCTATTGGTGATCACTTCTCCAAGGATAATTGCAGTGCTTTGGGGTGTTTTCTTTGGCATGGCTTTGTAACTTTGTTTGTGTTTGAAGGCAATTTGAACTCTAAAGCCTACAAGGGCTGTTTTGCTTCTTACGCTGTGGGAATTTTTTCGCAAAGAGGATTGTCACTTTCAGGACGATAATGCACCATATCAAGTTTCAGCTTCCGTCAGGCAGTATATAACAAATATGAATGTCAGTTGCCTTCCATGGCTCGCAGGGAGCTCTGATCTTAATGCAATCGAGCATTTGTGGGACGAGTTGCGTCGAGTGTAGAACAGGGAATCGCATGCGAAATCCACTGCTTACATTGCTGGATTATTGCAGCAAGAATGGACCCAAATAGCGAAAATTGTTGATTGGAAATTTGTAGAAAGTATGTCCAAAGGGGGGCTGACATAAATTAACCACGCGAGATCCAACAAGTTATTAAAAAAAAAAAAAAATTACATTTCCCGTACTCTCGGTCCATTATTATAATAGTCTATGAGAACTCGAAATTTCTTTCCACAACTGCATAATTCTTTCATTAAATCAAGAAAACACAGCAAAAATTTTACATTCTAATCATTTCTACAAATAATTTTATAAATTATTGATTTTTGTATTGCATGCTTTTGTTCCATTCATTTTCAAGATATAATAAAAAATGATTCCCATAATTTTCTGTATTGATTTGAGAAGAAATCATGCACAAGATTATATAAAGAAGAATTGAAAGATATCTTCAGTCAAATAAGTTATTTTTAAATTTCCAGGGCGGTGATGAAATTAACAATTTCAGAGGGAAAAAATCTCAAAATGTAGCTGTAAAATATAGAAATTTAAATTATACAAATAAAATTTTGTAAACCAAAAAACTTTAGGAAACTTATGAAAAGACGAAATTTGTGTTTCTTCCCAAGATCCGTGCCTTCCCTTTTCTAGCTGAACGACCAGCTGAGAAATAATCAACTTGATTCGGAGAGGCGATGTGACGACACGACGACGATCTCTTTATGTTGTTTATTACTAAATGGATGAAATCGACTTCCAGATATTCATGAGGTCATTGTACTTCTGGCCCCGTTCTCTGAAGTTTGTGTACACGTGAAACTCTGTTTACTGCATTTTTAAAGACCAGGTAATTTGGGAAGTAACTCTATTCTTTGAACTTAGTTACCATTGCGTCTGAGTATTCCCATATCTTTTCTGCTTTTCTGTCAGGTCGTTACATATCAAATGTCGGATTTCGAGGCGGATTCAGGGCTTCAGCACGGTTTCCACGTTTAGTAGCAAGTATCCATAACAAAGTGGTACATTCCCAGAGATAAACCTGGGAATCAGCGACCAGCTGCCTGAAATTTGCATGTCTGCGATGATATTTAATAGCGTTTGCATCTAAGCGAAGATAGTCATGATTTCATACGAATTACGTGTGATAATGCATTACGAGTTCAGGTTGAATCACACTGCATCCAACGCCTCTCTAAACATCAATAAGGTATTCGGTGTAGGCACCATAAACGAACGTATTGTCCAATGTTGGTTCCGAAAATTCTGGGCGGGAGTTACGGACCTGGCAAATGAGCCACGCAGTAGACCGCTCAACGTGCTGAATGACGCTGATTTGAAGCGATCTGTGGAAGAGGACCCGTCAAAAACTGTTCGGGACCTTTCAGGGGATTATGCTGTATCAGCATCGACTGTCAGTACACACCTTAAGACCATCGGCAAGGTGAAAAAGCAGGACATATGGGCCCCACATGAACTTACGGAAAACCAAAAAGAGCGTCGGTTGGAGGTGTGTACGGAATTGCTTTTTCGCCATGAAGAAGCGGGGATTCTTGATCGCATTGTCACCTGCGACGAGAAGTGTCTCCTATACGACAATAGGAAACGGTTAGCACAGTGGCTGGATGCTGATGAACCCCCGCGACAACTCCCTAAACCCCCGTTGCACCCCATTAAGCTGCTGGTTACAGTTTGGTGGAACATCCGTGATGTAGTGCATTACAACTTCCTGCAGCAGGGGGAGACGATCACTGCTGCCACCTACTGTCGTGAAAAGCATCGTATGCACACAAAACTGCGTCAGTAACAACCTGCACTTGTGCATTGCAAAGGCGTCCTTCTGCTGCATGACAACGTGCGAACGACCGTGCAGGCGGTATAGGCTCTGGGCTACGAGTGCTTCCACACCTCTCCGGACCTCTCCCCTACCGACTACCATCTTTTCTAAGTCGAAAAACACTTAGAAAACATTCCTAACCCAACCAGACGTCGAAAACGTATTCCGGGAGTTTATTGAGTCCCGTGACCATGGATTCTATCGGAGAGGGCTCGAGAGGCTGCCAAATCGTTGGCAACAATGTTTGGATTGCAATGGGGGTTATTTCGCATAGCACGTGTGAAGGTGTCCTTTCTAGAGTGCCATTAAAGATGACCTCTTCAATCCGACATTTGATGTCGGACACCTGATATTTTCCTTTCTCTCACCTCAAAACCCAAAAAATTGTTTAAAGAAATGTAAACTTTTCCATTACATTCAAAACTCCATGTTGAATGCTTATTATTCACGTCTATCAAATGAACTACGGATTAAAAAGCACAGACATTTTTAACAGTATAGGGTTATCAAAAAGAGTTTTCTTGATACTTAAGGCGCATTCGTTTATTCGTTCAATGTGATTTTTTTTCTTTTGCACTGAATGCGCGCACTAGCCATTCGAAGTAGCTCTCGTGCGTGCCGTGAGATGTGTTCGATTTCCGTGCACTTTGTATTCGTGTGCTTCGTGCAGTGCTAAGGTAGAAGCAGGGTCGTTACAATTGCAAATGGCGGTCTCCAATCCAGCGAAGCTCCAACTTTCGATTACTGTCGATGATAGTCGAAATTTTTGCTTTCAAATGAATGAAGAGAGTTCATACAGACTCAAAAAAAAATCGAAAGTGGAAAAGACTTTAAAAATTTGAAATTTAGACTCTTGGGGTGATTAAAAAGGAGGCGTTGAGGCGTCGTCGTGTTGTTGGTTTGACTCAAAACGTACTACACGTTCGTTGAAATATCGTGCACAGACAATTGAAGCGCATTGAACGGTAATCGCATGGGGCGCACTACCGACATCATAGTGCAAATCATGGCGCCGTATGCAAAAGCGCTATGCGTCTATGAACAACCAAAGCCATTGGGAAAGAAAGAACGTGGGCTCCTGGTGAAGCTCTATTACCAGAACAGCAGCTATAGTGCAACACAACTGCGAGGATATCGGCGTGTGAAGGGATTGCGAACAGGACCCATGACGGCGAGAGATTTACGAAAGATGATACAGAAATTCGAAGAGACAGGGGAGTTAAGTATTTTGCCCGTTCACCAGACCTTAATCCATATGATTTCTGGCTGTGAGGAACCCTGAAGGATCGTGTTTATCATGGAGGCGTACGGGTCTTGCCGAAGCCTACGCGGTCTAGACAAAGCCATGGCATTAAGTCACTTCTCTGTTAAAACGTCACGAACACCAAGGTGAATTTTGAATTTTGAAATGTGAATTTTTTATTTTAGATAAATAAGTAAACACAGTAAAATAAAATACATTAGGGGAGAGTGGGGCAAAGTGGATCACTTAATTCTAGGTTAAGATTAAACCTACGCAATTTGAGTTAGTTTTCTCAGATTCACACACATCCAATACCAACTGAAAGCAACAATAATCTGAAGCAATCACAGTTAAATACTCCAGCATTTTTTTAATATTAATCTTTTTACAAATATGTGCAAATTATCCACTTTGCCCTACTATGTGGGCAAAGTGGTTCACTGAACGGGGACAAATGGATCTTACACACAGAATAGCCTAAGAGGTACAGTGATCACAGACAAAATCTAGTTGTCCTTCACACATTTCTTCGAACCTTTGCATCTCGAGCTTCTACTTGCAGAATTGCTGATTTTTCCCGTTTCTGGCGAGCTTGTCAATATTTTGGAACGTTTCCTTCTGACACTTCATTTACGCACTTTCCAACAGGCTTCGTAAGCAATGGTCTCATATCTTTCCTGATCCATTTTTCCCCTTCATCAATTATCCACTTTGCCCCATCTTCTCACTTTAAAAACAAAAAAAATTCCATGAGCAACACATTAAGCCTAACGGGCGAAAACTGAGTCGAATTATATTAGATAAATAACTATCACACATATCTAGAAGAAATTTTGATCAAACGAGTCATTACTGAATCGCAGCTAAATGATGAAACATTGTAAATTTTAGGAAAACCGTATGAAAACACATTAACTTACATAATTTACTTCGTTCGGTCTTAACACGTCCCACGATGACTTGTACTCTGTGTGCATTGATTAGGCAACACACAGGAAGGCGCACGTCGTGCCAAGGATCTGGAAAAAGGGAAATATGAGGCTGATCCGCTTTGCCCCACTCTTCGCTACTGCCAAACCTAGATCATTAACTTTTTTAATAAATCATCCTATATGCAGAGTGTCCCAAATTGATTGGTTGATTGGTTGGTTAATTTACAAACGCATCAATTGCCAAGGTTATTAGCGTCCTATACGCTTGATCATATTACATCGATTAAAATTCTATAAAACAGATAAAATGTCTATATATAGAGATTAAAAACAAGATCTTAAAAAGATTAAAACAAAGATATCATTTAAAATCTAGGATAAAAATAAAGCTCATAAATTAAAATGCGGAAATAAAAATTAGAATACAAACCTAGTATTATTTAAATCAAACTCCCTTATTAAGAAAGACTGAAAATAAAAATGGGAATTATATAGTTTTAAAAAGGTTAATTAACTTTAAAAAGAAAAACGCTCTTAAGAACAATTCGATTGTCGCCCAGTACTAATGATAATTTATCATCCATACCTAGAGATATCCGTACATTACGATACAGAGGGCAATTTACAAAAATATGTTTAATAGTGAGAATGTCTCCACAACGGCTTATTGGGGGTTGCTCGCTCCTTAATAAGTACCCATGAGTCAGAAAGCTGTGACCAATCCGCAGTCTAGTCATAACAACCTCCTCGCGTCTGTTGGAGGATGATGCCGTTTTCCATGGTTTAATAATAGGTTTTATCTCATGTAATTTGTTGAAAGCATATTCTGACCATGAGTTTTGCCAAGCTTGCCTAAGTTTCTTAAGCACCGCAGGAAAGATGTGTCCTGGAATAGATTTCAAAAGTGAGCAGGACAAAAATCTTATTGCATCCCTAGCAACTTTATCAACTTTCTCGTTATAATGGATACCCATATGGCTAGGGATCCAACAAAAAAAAACTTTTGTATTTTGTGAGTTTAGAAAAAATACATACTCTTGAATTCTTTGGATATAGGGATTACGAGAATTAAACTGTTGTATTGAAAAAAGGGCGCTCTGAGAATCCGTAAATATCATATAGCTGGTTGGTTGGTTGGTTGGTTGATTGGAATTTTAGTGCGTCGGCTGCTATGGCCATTTTGCGCCCGACAGAAAGTTTAAAAACCCACAGTTTATGGGCCAAAAGTTTTAAAAAATCAGATGAAAAACATTTATAAAAACTTGAATAACAAAGATGGACAAACAATAAAACTTATGACTATGAGATTTTAAAATCATTAATAAATTTAAAAACAGACATTTTTCCCCAGGGTTCGCCCGTAATAAGAAATATTAGTATAGGGCTGTGTAAATCATTAGTGTGTAAAGGGCACTAACTGACTATAAAATAAATGATTAAAATCTATTTTCTTCTATACTGCCCCCTAATAAAAACTGATGACTATGATTAGTGTGTAAATGGCACTAAATGAATCCTATACTTAATGATCAAATAAATGCAATGCAAAAGCAATAAAAGGATGACTATATGAATTTAAAAACATGAATAATTTTTTTAAAAAAAAACACTTTTTTAAAAATTATGGGGTTTTTCCCCAACAAAAAGTCTAGTGAATGATTCAGCCCTAATGAGCGTCGTAACATAGTGTGTAAAGGGCACTGGGTTAGAATATGCTTAATAGTCAGCATTGCTCCACAAGAACACAATGGCGCTGGGTTTTTTATTAATAAATGGATGTGAGTAAGACGGCTGTGACCAATCCTAAGCCGAGTAAGAACGACATCTTCTCGCCTGTTTGTTAGACAAGGTAATGACCACGGTGTGATGGCAGGCTTTATTTCAAATAATTTATTAGCAGGGTTCAGAGGCCAAGAATCCTGCCAAGAAAATCTGAGTTATTTTGGAAATCACCGGGTACAAATGCTCGGGGATTGAAAGCAATTCAGAGATCGGTAACTGAGTAATCGCGTGTTTTGCCGCCTTATCGACCCGTTCATTTTGTAGGATACCCATGTGACTAGGGATCTAGACAAAATGAATACTGGTACCTTGAGAGTCCATGTAATGAAGATATTCCTGGATTCTCTGAACAAAAGGGTTTATAGAATTAAATGATTCCAAAGATTGCAAAGCGCTCAGTGAATCAGTGAATATCCAAATGTTTGAATTTGGATATTTAAAGCGAACTCAAACGCTTTGGCTATCGCTACCAATTCCGCTGAGAAGATGGAGAACTCGTTTGGCAAATGATAAGAAAATACACTGTCTATCTTCTATCTATCTATCTATCTATCTATCTATATATATAAAGAAGGATGTTTGTGGGTCTGTGGGTCTGTCTGTGGGTGGGTCTGTGTGTACGTTTTTTATACAAATCTACAGTTTTATTCCGATCTTGATGAAATTTCGCATACATGACCTTCAAAGCATGAGGAAGGTCACTGTCTACTTCAGATTTCGAAAAAATAATAATTATTGATAAAAAATCGATATTCATGGTTATGGCAGGGCATATTAATGAGAAATATCGCATGACCAACAATGCAAGACAAAGTTTTTGCAACAATGGTATCAACATGCAATTCACAAACACTCTGCACGGACCAACAATATATATCTCATGACCAACAATGCAAATAAAAGTTTGTGCAACAATAGGTATCAACAATGGTTTCAACACGCAATTCACCAATAACAATGAGCTCAAAATGATGATGCAATGATAAAGCAATCCTTTCCAAGAATTATAACAATGAACATAAAATGATGATGCAATATAGATAGGTTTCAATTTGTAACAATGCATAGAATTCCTGTTATTCAGGCTTTTCTTAGAAAAGAGAGTTCTTAGTACTTAACAATTTCTTGAAAATCTTTAAAAATGATCAGTAAATGGAGACAATGGAGAGTTAGCAGACTATTGAGAAAGAGTGGAAAGACGAGAGAGGAAGCACTCCTTTAGCTCCGTGATGTATTGAGCAAATGGGAAGCAAGTAAATAGAAGATTCCGCGACCGCTAGACTGCACAAAGTGATGAATGGCCAAATTTTGCTTCAACACATCGAGAGAAGAGTGGAAATTGCAACAACACTAAGTATACATCTGAGGTAAGATTACGTGAGTAAGAAATTATTGGAGAGGTCCATCCATTGTGAGCCTTTTTTTTCGAATTTTCATTAAGAATTTTTATTGTATTAATTCTAAGCATTTTCATGTGTTTATTTTTAAGATATTGCAAAATTTAATTTAATTTTTTGAGATTGTTCTGTTTACATCCAAGTGTAATTATCCCGGGCAACGCCGGGTACCTCTTCTAGTATATATATAAAGAAGGATGTTTGTGGGTCTGTGGGTTTGTGGGTCTGTTTTTTATACAAATCTACAGTTTTATTCCGATCTTGATAAAATTTCGCCTACATGACCTTCAAAGCATGAGGAAGGTCACTGTCTACCTCAGATTTCGGAAAAATAATAAATATCGATAAAAAATCGATATTCATGGTTATGGCAAGGCATATTAATGAGAAATATCTCATGACCAACAATGCAAGGCAAAGTTTGTACAACAATCGGTATCAACAATGGTATCAACACGCAATTCACAAACGCTCTGCATGGACCAACAATCAATATCTCATGACTAACAATGAAAGGAAAAGTTTGTGCAAGTGTAATTATCCCGGGCAAAGCCGGGTACCTCTTCTAGTTATCTATAAGGAACGCACAGCCAACTCCGTCCTCTGATTTGGACCCATCTGTATATATGTGGAAGCCATCAGGAAGGGTTTCAAAAAAAACCTTAAAGAGTGCGTTAATTTCAGCTTCCATAAAATTTGATTTTTTCCCAGCATATAAGTTGTAATTTACGTCTGGTTGGGGGAGAATCCACTGAGGGACCTCTCTGACCTCTCGACTATGCATGGCTGAAAATGAGAGTTTTAGGCTCTCCAGAAGATTTTGGAACCAATTATTAATGCTTCTAAAAGAGTGATGGGAAGAGATACTAGGTTTATCAAAAAAACAGGCAAAAGCTGGATGCTGACTTTCACCATATATGCGAAGAGCATATTTGAGGAGGAGTTTGGCTCTTCTAAACCATAACGGGGGTTCAGAAGCCTCCACATAAAGGCTCTCAACCGGACTTGTACGGAAAGCTCCTGTGGCAATTCTTATGCCTCGGTTATGGACGGGATCTAACAGCTTCAAAGTGCTCTTTGAAGCTGAGGCATAAACAATGCTTCCATAGTCTAATTTAGATCTAACTAGGGAGCCGTATAAAACCAAGAGCATCTTCCTATCAGCGCACCATTTGGTAGCGGAAATAGAGCGCGAAACATTCATGGCTTGTAAGCATCTCGCTTTTAGATTATGAAGATGTGGGAGCCATGATAGTTTCCTATCAAAGGTCAGACCCAAGAATTTATGGGAGTCCATCACTGAGATAGGAGATCCATATAGTTAAGGTCCGAGTTTAAGGAGACCTCTCAAATATCAAAAGTGGACAGCCCTTGTTTTTTGGGGTGAAAATTTAAAGCCTACTTCGTTGCCCCAGGTAACAAGCTTGTTAATGGCTAGTTGCAGTTGACGCTCAATAAAGAACATTGATGACCCTCAACAGTAAATGGCGATGTCGTCAACGTACAGGGAATAGTTCACAGTGGATGGAAGCTGTGAACAAGCCTCATTAATAGCAATGAGGAACAGGAAGGGAGTCATCACACTTCCCTGTGGGACACCATTATCCTGCGTAAAATGGTCCGAGAGCGTTGAATCAACGCGAACTCGGAAGGTTCTATTCGCCATGAAATTACACAAGAAAGAGGGAAGACGTCTTGTAAGGCCGTACTTCTGCAAAAGTATTGCTATTCCAAGTCTCCAAGTTGTATCGTAGGCTTTTTCCAGATCAAAGAACACCCCTACGACATGCTGTCTATGTCTCTGTGCGAAATGAAGCTCATGCTCCAACCGAAGAAGGTGATCAACAGTTGAGCGAGATTTGCGGAAACCGCACTGAAATCTGGACAACAGGTGGCTTTTTTGCAGATACCACATAAGTCGTACAGAGACCATCCTTTCCAAGACTTTGCACATGCAGCTAGTTAGTGCTATTGGTCCATAGTTTGCAGGACAAGAGTGGTCTTTATTTGGTTTTGGAATAGCAATAACAATTGCCTCTCTCCATATTGTTGGAATCTCTCCTAAAGACCAGATGTAATTATATAACGAGAGAAGGTGGCCATAAGCTTCCTGCGTCAGATGTTGCAGGAAAGAGTATAACATTCCATCTGGACCTGGAGAAGAACCTCTGGAGCAACGAAGAGCATAATGTAGTTCCCGTAACGGGAGATTATATTTTTCGAGGTTTCGGGATTTAAAATTTATAGCATGCGATTCCTCGAAACGTTTTCGTCTTTGAAAGGAGACACTGCAATTTTTTATTCGTGAAACCTCAGCAAGTGCCCTTCAGAGGATATTAGCTACCACTTTCGGGTCAAAGTATATATGACCATTTGCAATGAGAGAAGGGAGTTTATCCAGGAGTCTTTTTCTATCTATTTTCCTAATCATCTTCCATACAGTTTGAAAGGGAGTGTTTTTAATAATGGAGGAGATATAATCTCTCCAACAGAGTTTCTTATTATTGGAAATGATTAGTTTACAACTGGCCAATTTTTTCTTATAAGTAATAAGATTCTCGATAGTTGGTTGTGCGGAAAAAATGCGGAGAGCTCTCTTATGTTCTCGAACCGCTAGGACACATTCTTCATTCCACCATGGCACTGGGATTTTCGTGGACGAGGATTTACACTTAGGAATGGATTGTTCTGCTGCATGGAGGATGCGGGAAGTGAAATCCTCTAAAGCCTCATCTACAGACGGAAAGGGTGTTTTATTCTCAAACTGTAGATGAGATTGGAAGACCTGCCAGTCTGCTTTATCCAATTTCCAACGTGGTAGAGGGTTGGGAAAAGTAAAAGAACTCAGGGAAATACTGATCGGGAAATGATCCTTACCATGTAAATCTGAGATTACGCTCCAGGCTAAATTAGGTGTGAAAGATGAAGAGGATATAGATAGATCGATGCATGACACAGAGCCGTTGGCTGAGTGGAGAAATGTTGAAGAGCTATCGTTTAACAAATTGATGTTAAAAGCATTCAAAACTTTCTCTATCATATATCCTCTTTCAGAGAGCTTTATAGACCCCCAAATGGGATTATGGGCGTTAAAATCACCCAGAATAAGGAAGGGACTTGGCAGTTCACAAAGCAAGGATGATAAAGAATTTTCATCTGTATATTAATCCGGAGGAAGATACAGTGAGCATATAGTTAGAGGTGAGAGATCTTTGAATAAGACTCTAACTGCTACCGCCTGAAGATTAGATGTTAGAGTAATGGTAGTAAAAGGCAAAGATCTTTGGACTAAGATGGCAACACTACCACAGGCTTTATTTCCCGATGTATAATCCTTCCTAATAAAATTAAACCCTTTTAGGGTAGGAGACTGGGATGGCAAGAGGAACGTTTCTTGCAAAGCCAATAAGGAGAAGGAGAACTTATTGACTAAGAGCTTTAGGTCTTCTAATCGACAAAAGAATACATTAAGGTTCCATTGTATTAGTGCCATGATGAAGGTTTTAAGATGTAGGATTAAACTCCCGAGATAACTCCATCTCCTCGATAGGAGATATCTGAACGTTTAAAGGGAAGTCTGGCCCTTCCCCCAAAACTGGAGAAGTTGGTGTAGTCTCTACTACACGTTTTTTGGAGGGCTCAGAGGAAGGTGACGCCTCTGACGAGCGTTTCTTCCCATCTTCTCTCTCCGAAGTTTTTGGAGGAGTTCCTGGTTGTATGATGGAATTCGAAGTCCGACTAGCGCTAGCAGATGGTTCTGTGGGGGTGGAAGTTCCACAGGAAAAATCTGCAATACGTAAATCTGTCATGGTACCAACTGTCATAACAGAAGGACGACTCTTAACTACAGATGCGTAATTTCGGACTTCATTCCGTTCAACCTGCCTACATGCTTCTGGAAAAGACAAACCCCCAAGGACACGAACCTCTTGGATTTTCTTTTCCTTCCGCCAAATAGGACAGTCTCTTGAAAGGGCAGAATGGGCTCCCTTGCAATTACAACACCGGAACTCGCTGGAACAATCTTCCATCCCATGTCCGGGCAGGCCGCACTTGCAACAAAATAGTGCTAGCAGATGGTTGGTTGGTTGGTTGGTTGGTTGGAATTTTAGGGCGTCGGCTACTATGGCCATTTTGCGCCCGACAGAAAGTTTAAAAAAACCCACAGTTTATGGGCCAAAAGTTTAAAAAATCAGATGGAAAAAAACCACATAAAAACTTGAATGACAAAGATGGAAAAACAATAAAAATTATGACTATGAGATTTTAAAAACCCTAATAAATTTAAAAAACCGACATTTTCCTCCAGGGTTCTCCCGTAATAAGAAATATTTGTATAGGTTCTGTGTAAATCATTAGTGTGTAAAGGGCAGTAACTGACTATAAAATAGATGATTAAAATTTAATTTCTTTTGAGTTGTCGCCTAATAAAAACTGATGAATATGATTAGTGTGTAAATGGCACTAAATGAAACCTATACCTGATGATCAAATATATATAATGCAAAAGCAATAAAAAGATGATTATATGAATTTAAAAACATGAAAAAAGTGTTTCTTTTTTTAAAAATTATTCGGTTGTTACCCAACAAAAAATCTAAGGAATGATTCAGCCCTAATGAGCGTCGTAGCTTAGTGTGTAAAGGGCACTGGATTAAAATATGCTTAATAGTTAGCATTGCTCCACAAGAACACAATGGAGCTGGTTCTTTTTTTAATAAATGGATGTGAGTAAGACGGCTGTGACCAATCCTAAGCCGAGTAAGAACAACATCTTCCCGCCTATTTGTTAGACAAGGTAATGACCACGGTGTGATGGAACGCTTGACTTCAAAAAGTTTATTAGCTGGATTAAGAGGCCAAGACTCCTGCCAAGAAGATTTGAGTTCCTTGGAAATCACCGGGTGTAAATGCTCGGGGATTGACAGCAATTCCGAGATCGGTACCTGAGTAATAGCGTGTTTTGCCGCCTTATCGACCCGTTCATTTTGCTGGATACCCATATGACTAGGGATCCAGACAAAATGAATTCTGGTTCGTTGGGAATTCAAAAAATGAAGGTATTCCTGGATTCTTTTGACAAAAGAATTTTCAGAATTGAAAGATTCCAACGATTGCAAAGCGCTCAGAGAATCAGAGAATATCCAGATGTTGGAATTTGGATATTGAAAACAGAACTCTAACGCTTTGGCTAACGCAACCAATTCCGCTGAGAAGATGGAAAACTCGTTTGGCAAATGATAGGAGAATATAGTATTATCTATAAGGAATGCACAGCCAACCCCGTCCTCTGATTTGGACCCATCTGTATATATGTGGAAGCCATCAGGAAGGGTTTCTAAAAAAACCTTAAAAAGTGCGTTAATTTCGGCTTCCAAAAAATTTGATTTTTTCCCACCGAATAAGTTGTAATTTACATCTGGTTGGGGAAGAATCCACTGAGGGACATCTCTGACCTCTCGGCTATGCATGGCTGGAAATGAGAGGTTCAGGCTCTCCAGAAGATTCTGGAGCCAATTGTTGATGCTTCTATAAGAGTGATGGGGAGGGATTCTAGGTTTACCAAATAGACAGGCAAAAGCTGGGTGCTGACTTTCACCATATATGCGAAGAGCATATTTCAGGAGGAGTTTGGCTCTTCTTAACCATAACGGGGGTTCAGAAGCATCTACATAAAGGCTCTCTACCGGACTTGTTCGGAACGCTCCTATAGCAATTCTTATGCCTAGATTGTGGACGGGGTCTAACAGCTTCAAAGTACTTTTTGAAGCAGATGCATACACAATACTTCCGTAGTCCAATTTAGATCTAACTAGAGAGCCGTATAAAAAAGAAGCATCTTCCTATCCGCACCCCATTTGGTAGCAGAAATAGAGCGCAAAACATTCATGGCTTGTAAGCATCTCGCTTTTAAATTACGAATATGTGGGAGCCATGATAATTTTCTATCAAATGTCAGACCCAAGAATTTATGTGAGTCCACCACTGAAATAGGGGATCCACAAAGTGTAAGGTCTGGGTCTGGATGGAGACCTCTCAAAAAACAAAAGTGAACGGCCCTTGTTTTTTGGGGTGAAAATTTAAATCCTACTTCGTTGCTCCAGGTTACAAGCTTGTTGATGGCCAGTTGCAGTTGACGCTCAATAAAGAACATTGAGGACCCTCGACAGTAGATGGCAATATCGTCAACGTACAGGGAATAGTTCACAGTAGATGGAAGTTGTAAACAAGCCTCATTAATAGCAATGAGGAAAAGGAAAGGACTCAGCACACATCCCTGTGGGACACCATTATCCTGTGTAAAAGGGTCTGAGTGTGTTGACCCAACGCGAACTCGGAATGTTCTATTCGCCATGAAATTACACAGGAAAGAGGGAAGGTGTCCTGTAAGGCCGTATTTATG
>JAHWFO010063229.1:0-10933 GCA_023313115.1 Rhysida immarginata
TAGATAAAGGAGGTTAAAAAAGAAGCACATTAACGTTTTAATTTTCATAATAAATGTGTTTATTTGATCAGCTGATAGCAAGTTCGAGAATTGATTTTTTTCATCTTTTCACCAAAAAGAGAAGCTAAAAGCCAATAACCAAAGAGACTATATTTAGCGGTCTATAAATACAAAAATAAAAATTTAACCTTATAATAGTTACGTCTAGGTGTTAAAAGAGACAAAAAATTGGCAAAACTTTTCGCGCGAACAACTACCCTCGTCAGCAGGCCTCGTTGATCACTTCAATGTCTAGCAATTAAATAACTGGAAAAAAAAATTTGACGCTACAAACTATCTATAAAATACCTAAATTTCAAGTTTCATTTTTCAAAATTTTTCTCCGTTTGAATATATTACATGACTTAAATATGTTGTGTATATTAAATGTTATTTTTACTATTGATTTTACGGTTTGTTTTAAATTTTTTAAGATAAAAAACTTGCTCGTTGGGTCCGAATGTCCCTTGAATAAAATTTTCTTGAAATTATATAAATTAAAAAGATAAAAATTTTGTAACATTCCTTAAAAATATTTATCTATTATTATGCATTAAAAAATCACTTTATTTTGCGAGATCCACATTTTTATGAACCACAGTAAAAAAAATATTTTATTATGAAAATATATGTTTTCCTTTCCCTCTCCGCCACTTTAATCGTTAATTTTAAAGCGGATCTAATAAAACCACAACTATTAAACTTTAATAATGCAATTTTATTAGCAAAAATTAAGAAACATGCACAATAAAACGAAAAACGGAACGAAAACTCTTAATTTCTCTCTATCTGTAATGCAAACGGCACGCTATTTTGGGAAAACTATGGCGTCTGGAACGTTAACCAATCAAAATCCGTTCCGAGTTGTCGCCACTCTCCTGATAGGCACTCTAGACCAGATTGTTCGTTCTAAAGCCCGTCTTAACACTGCTATTATACAGCGTTCTCATTGTTCGTTGATCTCTTTCATAAACTCTTGGTTTTACTAATAACTTATTATATAGCTTTCAAAAAAAATAAAACATGATCGATAACAAAATATGGAAACTGGACTTTATCTCAGTTAAAAAGCAAACTGAAATTGATCATGGTAGGAAGCATGAACCCAGATCGCTAAGAAAATCTTTGAGACCTTTACAAAGCATTTACGAATATGGACTTTTCATTAACGGGAAGTACCTATTCCTCTGCTCTTGACCAGATCGGCTGATTAATGTTAAAGACCTTTCGGAAGTTAAATGCCCTAGAGAAAGCCACATTTCTATTGAAAAACTTACATTTTTTATATCTATGTGGAAAAAAACCCGGAAATTTTACATTTAAAGAAACTAATATTACGAGGTGCGTTTTAAAATTAATTACAGTGCCATTTTGATAAAAAAAAAAACAATTTTTAAACATCTTGATTTTTAAATGAAAGCCTGGATTTTAATCTACTTTTCAACATAATTTCCACTTATTTTAAGTCACTAGGCGATATGCCCAGCGTTGCTCTGTCTGTTCTCTGGCGCCATCTCTTGAGTAAACAAACAAACATAAACCAAGATATTTTTACTCCCCCTCCCCCACTTTAGGGACATGTAAACCTTACTCTGAACGTAATGAACATATGGTGCGAATATGAGCTCAATCGGATAAGTGGTTCAAAAGTTTTTAGAACATTTACAGACGCACTCTGAACATGAATTTTTATACCGTATATAAAGATTTACCGTATTGTATGGCCGCCTGATTTGCTAACCACTTCAGCACGGTGTTGCACAAAACCAAATCGTTTAGCCAGTGCTTTGACTTTCCTCCAATGTCTAAGGGGCCAAGGTTTTAAACCAAATTTTCACTGGTGACGAAACCTGGATTGTTCACATTACACAGGAATCAAAACAACAGTCCCAAACAATCACCATTTAACATCACCCAAAAAATGAAGTTCATGCAAACAATTTCAGCCCGAAAAATCATGTACACTGTGTTTTGGGATAGGAAGGGTGTTTTGCTTGTGGATGTTTTGCCTCGGAGTCACACACAAATGGTTAGCAAATCAGACGGCCGATTTCTATGAGGATTGAATTCAGAATCCAATCGTATGATACGTTAAGTATCTTAATATAGGTGGAAATTATGTTAAAAAGTCGATTAAGGTCCAGGCTTTCATATAAAAATTAAGGTGTTAAAAATTGTCCTTATTTTTTTTAATATCAAAACGGTACTTACTTAAAAAACCCGCATCGTATTATTAGATTATGGACAGCTGATTTAGCAGCAACGCAGAACTGTCATCTTGCAATTTATATTTTAAAGATTTTAAAATAGTTCAAGTTTTGAGGAATGTTCGGTACATAGACCACCTCACCCATACCTTACTGGAATATTCAGATTTCCCAATTCATGCAATATTTTCGAAAAAACAGGGTGTACTGCGACTTTTGACTCACCGTGTATTATTGCCCCCGCCCCCCTTGGGCCAACCTGAAACTCGGCATATGTAACCTTACTCTGAACCTAACGAACATATGGTGCGAATATGAGCTCAATCGGATAAGTGGTTCAAAAGTTTTTAGAACATTTACATCCGTACACTGGATTTTTATATATAAAGATTAACAAATATAATATGAAACCCATTATTTAATGGTAATTCTGTAATAAATCAAACATAGTCTCTTTCCTTTAACCACTACTTCTTTTAGGGTTTTTCAAACCATTATATCGCTTACGTAGGTTTTAGTGTTTACGCTTATCGCAAATTCTCAAGATTCAATTAATCCCTTTCTCAAAATACGTTTAAGCGCAACCGTCTCCAATTCTTAAGGCCGAGTCCATGTCGATACCTTTATATGTAATTAACGGTAATATCCATTATACCAGCAAAAATGTTTTTTTGGCACAGGTAATCTACAAGATAGGCTACAGAGCCATTCACCATCTATGTTGGGTCGTAACTACAAATTGCGGCATTAGTATGACGACGACGGGGAAGGGGGGGTGAGAGACGGGTGGGTTGGAGTACATAAGAGGAAAATTAATATGATTAGTCATCATTAATTAGGATTATTGTCATCTTAAACTAAACACTTTATCAATCCCTACTCATAGGCAAAACATTTCAAAGCTGCTTCTATATGCGGTGAGTTTCTCCTGCGTTTCGAAACGTTCCCTTCAGCCAAAGATTCTGGTTCGTCTCGTCGGTCCAGGACTGGGTGACTGGGTGAGTGTCTATGTAGTAATCTAACCCGTCGGCTTCGTGGAACCTGTGATTTCGACGAATGTTAGGAACGACGTCCACGTCCATATTTCTGGAAATGCTAAAGTTTGAAGAGAAAAAAAAACTGGAAAGCAATGTACTGTACAAAACCTGCCCATTAACTCAAAGGACTGAACAGAATAAGCAGTCGTAATGATTCCAATCCTTTTATTTGCAAAGCGGAGTTCTTCTACGTCTGTGTCGAACATCGCCGGCGCTGGCCAACCACACATTACGCTGGTTCCCAAGAAATCGCGACTTTTGTCATTCTAAATATTAGGTCTGGCCAATCAAGCTATTTACAGATTCAATTGTCAAACTTTTGTTTATAATAATGGTTTAGCAAAATAATACAACAGACAGATTCATCAAGGTAATCTTGGATAGGAGCTTCGTTCAGCTCCCTGCCCACCATTGGGTTCCTTTCTTTTCGTCCCATTCCATGGAGAGGGCGTGTCCTAAGCCACTCCCAAGCTTATTTCACTAACAGTCCTTCTTAACTCTCCTGTCGCAGCGCAACATAATAATGAAACTGAGTTTCTTTTTCAACAATATCAAACTTCATTCCAAGGCATATAAAGTTCGTGCAACCCGTTCGAATTCATATGACACAATTTTTTTTCTTTTTCGTCCTCCCAACAATCGGATCGTGACGATAGCTAAAATTATCAAAAAAAGTTCGAGAAAAATAAAATTGTTCTAACATTGTTTTTGGGTAGACAATCACAAATTGTTCAAACGCAGATGGGACTCTTTACATCAACGTCATTCTGTCGATCCCAAGGCCGACGAGAGACAGGCGAGGACACTCAAAAGTCACCTGACTATCGGGGTCCGGGAAACAATTCATCCTTCATTGTCTCGTTGAAGAGTGTTAGGCCACCTGCAGCTGTAGCACCTGAACTTAACGACACAAGGGGGTGCTGTCGCTTTAACGACCTTTTTAGACGGCCCTGTAATGGTGCGCGGTCCCACACGATCTCGGGTTCTGCTGGAATCTTATGATTGCACCGTCTCCCACTCAGTGCAAGTAGCGATGAGACGTTATAACTCAAGTCGCGATGAGACGTTGTAACTCAATGAGTGCTAAATTTGGTCTTTATAGACGAGGGTAAAATCGTTTGTCTCAAATAATCCTACATGTATTCTATAGCTAACTCAACTAAATCCTTCTCGTGCAGAGGTTGCAGTAAAGTCTGATTAAGTTTCCGAATATTGGTGTCCAATTTCAGGAATGTAAAATGCCCGTTTCACTTTTTGACCGACCCATGTATACATTATCTTCCATCTCGAAGCTCCGGTGTTGGTTTGTCCGACTCTTTTCTTTAGAATAACTTTGGCTTCAAACCAAGAATCAGCAACTAGCAACATTTTACTGATCCACGGGGGTTTCTACAAGTGGCGGAAAAATTTTCCTTAACAGCGGGGTGGGTATTTCGTAAATCCTCGCCTGGTCTTCGAGAGCCGCAAGGTATTCGTTCACGTCCATCTACGAAACTTTTCTATGTCTTCCTTCTGATTCCTAACCAATTCCTCCACCGCATCGGAATGTCTCTCTAAAGTTCGAGTAAACTTATCTCACAGGAGGAAATCGGCTGACACTGTATATTTGAGCAGACCATCCTGGTTGAAAGCTTCAAAATCAATATTTACCCATGTAGCTTTTTCCGGATTAAGCTGCGTACCATCTCTAATCTATTTCAAGAGGTCCTCAGTTTAAACTTTAAAAGAACAACAGGAAACCACTATTCCACATCAAAGGTTTATTGCAACGTAAAGCAGCCAAGCTGCCTTCCTCAGCGTATACAAGAACTTGATCAGACCAGAGAAGTTCCTCATTTATCAAGCTGTATAGATAGACTGCTGCCCAAATGCGCATACGTTGCAATAAACCTTTGATGTGGAATAGTGGTTTCCTGTTGTTTTTGTTAATCTCTATCCACAGTTTCTGGCTCCATCTCCTTCTATAGGTTCTCAATTGATTGAATCAAAGGGACTCCGGGTTGCCTTACCACTCGAAGTTGCTCACCGATTTCCCGCAGAGCGCTAGCTCCCAACAAATTTATGGGACACCATTGCTAATAAAGGGTGGTCGATCAAAAGTTATAAAAAGGCATATAAAGATCGTGCAATCTGTTCAAAGTCTTATGACACCATTTGTTCTTTTTCTTCCTCCCAACAATCGGATCTTGACGATAACTAAAATTATTAAAAATACGTTTCGTTTACTAAGCATTTTCTCGAAATAAAAAGTTTTCAAACATTGCTTCTGGGTAGACAATCACAAATTGTTAAAAAGCAGATAAGACTCTTTCGAGGCTAACGAGAAAGACAGGCTCCGGCACTGAAAAGTCACGTGACCAAGATAGGTCTATTAACAATATAACTTTCATTGTTTCCATCTTGTATTTAAACGATCAGTATTTTTTCCTTTGTTGGAAACAATGAAGGTTGGATTGTTGCTAGACCTATTTTGATCAGGTGACTTTTCAGTGCCGGAGCCTGTATTTCTCGTTAGCCTCGGACTCTTTACAAACAACGTCATTCTGTCGATCTCGAGCAACACCTCCTAGACAGAATGCCTGATAACGGAAACGTCAGACATTGTTACATCATCATTACTCGACAAAATTTAGAGCTTATTACTAGTAGAAATAGGATTAACAATGGTCGGCTAATGATGATGTAACAATGTATGGCTTTTCCGTTATCAGGCTTTATGTTTAGGTGTTGTTGTTCGTTTGTTGGAAACAATGAAGGATGGATTGTTGCTCGGACCCCGAAGGTCACGTGACTTTTGAGTGCCCTGGCAAAACCTCCTAGAGAGAAGGGGGGTTAGAAATTTAGGCGTTGACTACGCCCAGGACAAACACAAACATCCATACCCACGGCGGGATTCGAACCCACGGCTAGGCGGACTCGAGAACTAGAAAGCCTACGCCCTAGCCCTCTCGGCCACCTGGCCGGCCCTAGAGAGAAGGCCTGCGGACAAAAGGTGAATACATTGTTACATCATCATTAAGCGGCTATTGTTATCGTATTTTCACCAATAATAAGCCCTAAATTTGGCCGCTTGATGATGATGTGACAATGCATACACCTTTTGTCCGCAGGCCTTCTCTCTAGGAGGTATTGGCCCTGGCCTGTCTCTCCTTGGCCTCGGTCGATTCCGAACAACACCACCTAGACAGTGACCACCGAGAGACAAGGCCTGAGAGCGAAAACGTCATACATTGTTACATTGTAACGGGCCAAATTAAGCTGTAGCTGAACTGATGGGGTCACGAAGCTCTTCCCGTACAGAGATCTTCTGGAGAGAGGTAAACTATAAATGAGAAAGCAAAATTATCATTAACAAAGAGGCATTTCAGACATGAGAATAATCCTAACTAATATCTAAAAGTAATGACTGGACTTCCCTTCAATTTGCTTCAGTGGGTGCAGGAGAGTCTTCTCGTCGTCGGCCTGGAGAAAAAAAGAAAATGAATCTATGCATACAACCTTGCGTCTGACACAAAAATAACCGTGGCTTTATTAATGAAATCCATTCCTTTCTAAGACTACACAATGAGTGTGAAGATAAGACGTATATGAGCTACACGAGAGTCCTTCTTAGCGTAACTTGGTTGGCCGGATTTGTTGGAAGGACCCGTTGGTGATCGCTTCCGTAAGCTCAAAAAATATCTTTTACAAAAATAACATTCGCTTTAAGGTTTTTTACCACCACCGGGAGTTCAGAAAAGAAAAAAAAATTACATATGGTTTAAAATTCCTCAAATAACATTAATAAAAAATAAAAATCAAATGATCTGTGAGATCGTATTCTCTAAGATTTAACTAAAACAGGTAAAAGTCTCTTTTTTGGTTTTATTCTTTATATATAAATTCCACCATGCATTAAGGTCTTCTTATACTTTCAGATCCGCCTAGGACGTACACTGGAATTCCAGGTAAGTTTCAAGAACGCGTCTATTCAACTATTTTCTCTTGTCACAATATTTTTCATTTATGGCCATTAATCTTATCATTAAATTATTAGCGTTTACTCTATTGCCTTTTTTTCCAGCCCACATTAGGTTCCAGGTAAGTGTTCGATTAGTAGTCCAATTCGCGTTAATCATTGTTTTCAAACATTCTCATTACTAATATCAGGTTGTTGCAAAATTTTTTTCTGGATTTTTATTCCAACACAAAAACGATTGCACTTGAATGACAGATTCAGCTCATGCAGATGCCGGGCAATGGTTGAAAAGTGAACCTTGAACTGTTCTGCGAGTTCCCTCGTTGTTACATTGTGATCTTCATCAATTGCTTGGCGTAGATCACCATCTGAAATCATGATTGGCCGACCAGAGAGGTGCATCTTGAAGAGTGCTATCTCCGCGTCTGAATCGGCGATACCATTCTTCTACTGTGCATAAACTAACAGTGCCATCACCTAAACGTTGGCAAATGTTTCGGTGACATTGCGCAGCACTTATCTTTCCAGAATACTCGTAGAAGATTATTGCTCGAATATGCTCGCGTGAAAGGTCCATTTCAGACCGTTGATGGCACTCACAGATGTATAGTCAGAAAGTTGATTCTTGGATGTAATATAGCAAAGATATTCAGGAATCGAGTGCAATAATTTGTTTGCAAAAATATGAAGACCCCGTTCGGAAAATGAGCCCTTCTTGGGCACGGGTTCTAGAACCGGAAGAAACTTTTGCAACAACCTGATATTTTTTTCTTCACATTAATAACTGTTAAGGAGTCATAGGGCTGAACCAATTGGCGTTAATTCCTTATGCTCTCTCTGCAGGCTTATCAATCGTTCCGGAGAGGAAAGAAACGGAGCAACAGCAAGGGGGAGGGGGAAATGAAATGAAATGAAAAAAATAAACATATTTAAGAAAAAAATAATATATAATAAATACATCTGTTATGATATATCATAGGGAATAGCTACCAATCTTTCGAAAAGAAATACAGTATCTTCTGGGTTTATACTTAAAAAATAACATATTGGCAAAAAATAGTTGTATCCATGACGGGAAAAAATATTATATAACTACACAGTATCTTATATATCGTCGTTGTCAAACCAATATCTGCTATGTGCACTTTCTGAGATTTCAATATTTTGAACCTTGTAACGAGTTAAAACCAATGGTTACTGAACCAAACTTGCATATAAAAGAACTGTTATGTGCTTTTAACCACTATGCGAAGATACCTTCATACAAAATTTTACAGGAGAACTTTTTTTCAATATCTCAAAAGTTTACTTTTAGCAGATATTTGTTTGACAACGACGATATGAAGAAAGCATATACAGGGTGAAAATTAAATCCACTGCCAAACTTGGAGAGGTAGTAGGGATAGTCGAAAGAAACAACTTTTCTTTATACCAGTTTGCGAGAAAAATTTATTTATCAACACAGAACAGTTACAGCAGCACTCCAAGACATGTGAGAACAGGACGTGTGGAAGAGGAGATATTGCAACGGTTTGCAGAGGATCCTTCAACGAGCACCCGTACAGTCGCACATGCTTTGAGGACCAGTCAAACAATTGTCTGGAACGTCATGCATGACAATGGGCAACATCCATACCACGAACAGACTGTGCAGGCTTTGAGACCCAACGACTACCAACTACGTGTGCACTTTTCCGACTGGTGTCTTCGGAATGTTGCCGTTAATCCCGCATTTGGTGAGCTTATTTTGTTTTCTGATGAAGCACAGTTCACCAAAGATGGTCTCTTCAATTGCCACAACCATGTATGGAACGACACAAACACTTTAAAACATATTATCGAAACATATCATGAGCATACACAAGAAACCTTGTTATATGGCTATTCAATGAATCCGCCTTCAGCTTCTATAACTGCTTCAATGCGAGATCGAAACCGTCGACATGCGCGAATCAAATGGTCATTACTCGAACAATGGCAGCTGTCAATTCATTTTTGGGATTATGTGGGTTTTCATTGACCTCTTTCTCCACTACGCTCCATACGCAGTAGTCCAACGGATTCAGGTCAGGGGAGTTAGGAGGCCATTCATCGGAGAAAATCCACAGCAAATCAGCTTCACACTGATTTTTCAGCTTCTTTAAGAGCCTTTTTGATCTGAGTAAGCGGTTTTCCCGTGTTTTGTCTGACATAAACTGACCTCTTCTCATAACATACGAGTGATATCTGATGTTTTCATGGACAACATTTTTGATTGTTCCTTCCGACACATGGAGATCTTTGGCAAGTGACCTCATGGATGTTCTGGGATTGTCATCGATGGCCTGCTGCACCTGCTGAATAAATTCAGGTATTCTGATGATGTCAGAGCGTGAGGCATGTGTTTTATGCTTTGCTACTGGTGCAACATTGCCATCTTCGGTCTCCAACTCCTTCCGCACTTTAGGGACGAATGATCTTGCGACGTTTAGAAATCGTGATATCTCTAAATCGCTGTGCTCTGCCTTTATTGCCACGATTACTGCATGTCTCTTCATGATTTGTGTTACTTGATGGTCAACCATTTTGCTTTCCGGAAACGGAAAGGACATACAATTTACTATAGTGCAGTAGTAGCCAAACGAAGGTGTGTCCTCAAATACCTTTCACACCCTGTATATGCGGCATGAACAATTTTTCGGTATCAAATTATTACATAATTTAAAAAGTAATAATTAAATATCAATGCTCGATATACAGAAAAAAAATAAAAAACTAAATATTTATTGATGAAAATAGGAAAGAAAATCCCACAGCTGGGATTCGAACTGGAAAACTTCAACTCTTCAAAGCTTCCTGGTTCGAATTCAGCCTGTGGAATTTTCTTTCCTATTTTTTATCGATTAATCTTTTCTGATAAAAGTAATGTAATTCGCCCACGAGTCATAAACCCCATCCCTAATTCCACTCTGGACGGCCAAGTCCATTTTAAATTTCTACGATGTTCGTTCAAACTACTAGACTTTATAACTGAACAACTTCGCTTAGCTCAACTCCAGCCAAGCAAGTGAAAACGCTTTTGAAATGAACTGTACAGTCAATAAATAACGAGACAAAGGAAAAATAACGAAACTGTGGGTTTTCAGCAACATGGAGACGGGCCGGTAATGTAGTTGCTGTTTGTGCGACGAAAATGATTCTTGAGCGTTTCTCTCGCTAGATGCGTTACGTGTCCGACAAGAAATGAGCAAAGAGTGAAAACCGAGTAGTGGCCATGTCCATTAATTGTGAAACGTTAACGAAGCTCAGGAAGGGAAGAAAATCGAAACGTCCCGGTAAACTTTCTTCTGGTGTCATCCTTTTGCATGACAATGCTAAACCGCACACAGACAGCGCAACAAAGGAACGTCTGCAGAAGTTCAGTGAGAAGTTTTGAGCCATCTCTCTTATAGTCTAGATCTGTCCCCATCTTACACATCTTTGATGACTTCATAAAAACCACGGCGGGGACAACGGTTTCAAACGGACCGTGAAGTCAAGTAGTGCGTGAGCAAATGGTTCAAACAGCAGCCAAAGGATTTATAAGAGCATGGCATTCTGTGAATACTATCACAATGGGATCAATGCCTAAACAACTGACGTTAATTTTTTGAGTTTCGTTAAATCATTATTGTGGAATATCCTCTGCCTCGTTATTTATTGACTATACCTCG
>JAHWFO010063234.1:0-13960 GCA_023313115.1 Rhysida immarginata
ACTGTACTTAGCCCTCTTCGCTTTGTTCAGAGCATAGGACATATGCCGGTTCCATGAGAGTCTTGAGTCAATGATAACTCCCAGATACTTGTAGTTGTCCACCCAGTTCAGTTTCTTATTGAACAGAACAAGAGAATCTGGGGGACGCTTGAGCTTCCTATTGAGGTACAAAGCCTTGCACTTTCCGACGTTAAGGTTCAACTTTCAGCAGTTAAACCAGTCTTCGAACTGCTTCAAGGCGCACTGCAGCTTTGGCTTGATAGGATCTGCCGTCAAGAAAGGATTTCACCAACAAAATCAAATCGGCAGGGAACCCGTCTCTGATCATTTTGTAGACAAGGCCCTCATGCCACACCTGGACAAAAGCTTTACTGACATCGAGAAATACCGCCCCACCGTATTTGGAGAGGTTCAGGTGCAGTTATGAAAAAAGTACTAAAGGACGCATTTATATATAGTTGGCATAGGGAACAGTAAGACGGTATTGGCTGAAAAAGCAGAAGAGGAATTTGAAGACGTGTTGGGATAGGCCAGGAAGGAGGACAAATAGGAGTTAATAAGAGGGCGACGAAAAATAATGCAATAGGATAACACATACAAAATTAAAATTATAAAAAAGTTTAGGAATGACAGGGTGTCTAGCAAAATGGTTTCGTAAAATTCCCTGGAAAAAAATTATCCCTGAAAAAATCCCTGACCGTTCCCGGTTACACAATATTTTTGACAAAGCCCGGTCGCTAGTCACCCTGTAAAGTAGTATCGCATAATAAAAAGGTCACTAAAATAAAAGAGTACAGAGAGCCTATGAAAAAAAGTACAGGGATGGACACAAAATTAACATAGAAGTAGAAAGATATGACAGAACATTAAAACTGAGACAAGATAAAAAAAAAAAACTGAAAGAGTAAGAACTGATTGTATTCCTGGCACTTAAGAACTCTGTTGGAAATGAATTGAAATATGCCCATTTTGAAATTATTTTAAATGTAAATAATGATTTTAAATTAAAATAAATGCCACCTTTCTTTGTGGTTAAGTTCCATTGTAAATTGTAAACAGGGAGGGTGTAGGGTATTTTTTATATTACTTTTATTTCTTTTCTGTTTTCTTTTTTTTTTTGTTCGGCCTTTCTCAATTTTATAAATAAATTGAATATGGAAAAATAATATTATTATCTGTCATTTGTTGCGTCTACGGAACGTGAAAGTATCGCATCAACGCGCAAAATGGAAACGAGCGGAAGTGAAATAGGAAGACAGGGCAATTAAATAAAGCGAAGATGCTTAGTTTCTGAAACGCTCATTTAGGCATCCTTCAAAATCTTTTGAAGCTTATGTAATTTTGCTTTATGTATTACTCCCAGTAATTTTCTTGTTTTAATAAGGCCTAATTTGTCATTAGCCACCACCCCGATGGAGTAAACAACTAATTTCACCCGTTTTATTACTGAAACTGCTAAAATCACCTTTTATCTAAAATGTTTGCTTTAAAACGATCTCTGAGTATCATTGCTTGTGGCATGTGTGGAAGATTTGACTTAAAGTGCTCTACTAAATCACTCCTACCGTGTTCTATGTCAGTGAGCTTGCAGTCTTACAGTCTCCGAGAATTGTACTGCTCTGAGCTTATTTTTGCGTGGAAATCTTACTAACGGACATCCAGTAAATTCAACAAACATGAAATATGAAATGTGTGGGTCTTCTGCAACCAGCTTATCCTCTAACATTTGTCACAAGCTGAATATGCCTCTCCACCAAAACGGTTGACAATTCCATCACCTTTTGTTGTAGGTATGCATAATAGTTCTGCGAATAGTATAATATGATATGCTCAGTATTTCATATTATAAATAAGAATATCGGACTTTAAAATCACCTTATATGTCAGTAGCAAGAAATTTACAAGGGATGTACAAGGTGTTGCAGATAATTACAGGGCAGTATAACGGGAAGCCTACCCGCTCGATTGCAGGGGCCGGCTCAACATCAAATGTTAATTGGGTAATTTTATCAAAAACAAGACAGTTTTGACGTTCACCCCCTCTCCCTGACTGTGGAAACTGCTGGCTGCTGCAAGCCATCTTCATCTCCCTCCAGTTTGCCAATCGAGCGAGTAGGCTTCCCGTTACACTGCCCTGTAGTTATCTGCAACATCCTGTACACATAATTGTACGACGAACTTTTTTTTACGTGCACTTGGAAGCGATAGCGTTGCTTTCAGGTGAAGTGGATTCGTGCGTATTGTTGAGTAGTGGAAGAAAGAAGTAGAGGGCGCAATAATACACACATACACACACACACACACACACCGCTTTAACATGTATGGCTGTGTGTTCAAATTTTTTCCTTTTCTCGGTGTATTTTGAAAGAAACAAAATTTAGCATTTTATTATTTTGCAAGCATCAATAGTAGCTTTAGATAAGTAACATATTTCAATTTGGTGTAAATCTTTGAGGTACATGTTCGTGTACTTCCCTTGATAGTTGTAATGTTAAATATAATGGTGAAGCTATATTAATAACACAATAGTTAAATAAATAACTTCTAATTATTTATATCATGGGACGTGTTTAGTAAAAGGTTGGAGAATTCTTCTTGTTACATATTTCTAAAGGTTCTAAAAAATTTAACATTTTACTATTGATGGTAATATATAGAAATTTAACTAAATTTAAATCATAACTGTGTCCACAATTAAGAATATGGTCGGCAAAGTTTGTGATGCAGCATGTATGTTCTTTTACTAAATAGTGACACAGGTTCCATGCCAGCCACTGAGTGGTTAAGATTAGCAGAACTTCTTGCTTCCTGATTGGTCCAGTCCTCTACTTCCTTGTATATCATAGTTTATCACGTAAAAATACTTACTGCTTTAGTTGTCTGAATGTACACGCTGAGAAAGGTTGCATGGAAGCCAAAATGTACATACGTGCAATAAAAGCTCATATTTTATGGATTAGTGGTCTCTTTATCCATCCACTTATTCTAGTATTATCCACAGTTTCGTTGGTATTCGTCAATGTCCTTAATAGAATGAAATCTAAATTACAAAGTGACATCTGTTAAAGTTTTGAAATTTTGCATGTCTGCCAAGACTCGAGCAATTCCAAAGTTTAGCCATTTCTAAAAACTTTCTTGTATACCATAGTTTACGTAAATTTTTCCCGAATTTTGAATTAAGTCCCGCTGTTCTTTCCCTTTGCTGATTTTAATTTTTATATCCTGTGCTGGACTCTTGAATCAGGCATATGTATTGGGTTGGCAAATGAATTCACTCGGTTTTTTCTTCAGTGCAAGTTTCATGTAAATTAGCTATCGCATGCTCAGTGCTTGTATGCAAATCGAATGCACATTTGAAAGTAAATGCTTTACATTATGAATCTGTGAAGTTGGATTTGGCTAGCATCAGTAATATGCGTGCTGCTTAGCTGTGAATATGGAAGGGAATAAGATGCATTATCATCATATTTTGCTATATTATTTTAAAAAAGAAAAACGAGCTGCATATGCTCATAGAAAAATATGCAGTGTCTATGGAGATGATACCTTAACAGAAGGTGTATGTCAAAAGTGGTTCTGGAGATTCTGACATCAGTGATGCACCCCGCTCAGGTCGTCCCAAGAAGATTAATTCAAGATTAATTAATTAAGGCCATGAACGAAGCAAATCCATCCCAATTGGTACGATAGATTGCTTCAATGTTGGATATATCCTATGCTATTGTTAATTGCAAGGGAGTCGTATTCCACCATGACAACACAAGACCACATACATCTTTAACCACTCGAAAGAAATTGCTTAGTCTTGGCTGGTATGTTTTTCCTCATTCTCCGTACTCACCTGATCTTGCCCCTTCAGATTATCATTTATTCAGATCACTACAGAGCTCTGTAAATGAGAAACCTTCAAAGATGAATAGGCCGCTAAAAAACACCTCCACTGTTTTTTTACCAATAAACCCCAGGCGTTTTATGAACGATGGCAATTGGTCATTAATAAAAATGGACAATAACCATTGGACTTCAAATTTAACCTAGGGAGGAGATCAGCCTATTGAGCTTTACTTGATCTTCCCAGCTTTTTTAGTAAAGGAATAAGAATAAACATCCATGCCTTCACGCGACTCGAATTCTTTATTGAATTTTTCATTTTTTGTCTTTCATTAGAATGTTGATTAACGTGTTTATTAAAAAAGTATTTAACTTGTAATGCCCAAAAATAATGTTTGTGGGCATTAAGAATATTTTTTGAATATATTCTGAGTTATAAGATTATCTTCTATGTTTGATTTTTTTATTATTTAAGATCAAATAGTTTTTCTTTCAAGTTTTGGAAATAAATTGAAAATAGTCGTCTAGAGTCCCTGTATTCATTTTGTCATTCAATGCCCTCTGTGGTAGATTCGGCGGTAATAACCTTTCGAGACGAAGTTGACTAACCATTAACTTCTAATGTAAGAAAACAGTTTGTAAATTAGGCAAAAGTAATACATTCTTTTATTATTGGTTTAAAAAATTTTTGTCAATCGTTTAATATTTTTAGTGGATGCTTAGAAGTTGAAATTTAATTCATATTCTAATTGCTCAACTTCGAACGTACGTTGCAAGTGGTCAAGCGTAACGAGCTGTATAATCAGTTCCTCGGAGGCCATCCATCTGCGTGTGACGCACACGCAATCCCAATGAATTATCCCCTTGGCGATTTTCAGCGAAATTTACGAATTATTTTTTGCAACCACTTCAATCTTGTATAATGAGAGTAATATCAAATGAACTGAAAGTTTGGGTGCAAGAGAAATTGATCTAATGTTCTTAATTCTCTTATTTTCCTCGTATTAAGCTGTAAGGACTTGAAGCAGCTTAATTAATGTATAATTTTCCTAATGACAGAGCAGTATTTCAAGAATACGAATGAGAGACATGTACAATAATTCCAGAGATAAATGTGACTTTAACGACAACATCAAGATGCATGCATTATCTCAAAGCACTTATAAGCTCCATTACTGTCATGCATTGCCTGTTGTAAAATGTAAATTGTGAAATACTAGCGGTTTTTGATTTGCATCGATTGCTAATGTTTTCGTTAAACGAAAATTATCACGATTGCCATGTCATGGCATGGTTTATTTTCGTAAAAGAGAATAGTTTCAGAGAAAATATCATGGGCTTATTAAGTCTTTCCTGAGAGGGGAATAAAAATCTTCAGAATTCTGTCATTCACTCGCTGCGAGATACTTAGCGTCGGAATGCAAGTAAAAATCTCCGCTCTCTGTATCTCCCAGACCCTTAAGACTATTGTGGTCGAATGGGTCGTTAAACTGAACAAAAAAGGAAGGACTGCTCCAGTCTGGTTTACTCATGGTATCATTTGCAGCTTTCTTTTCTTATTCTTTTCTGGAGATTTGTGGCAAAAACAACGACAGCTTTTGGTTTATTTTCACCAAGTTTTCTCTCTGAGATCTTAACGAGTTTTTCTCAGTCAGTTGCATATCAAACTTTGAATTTGTTCTAAACTTCCTGTATATACTTTACGGATGTTTTCAGTCATTTACACTCCTGGAGCGTCTTCTTACTTATTCTTCTAGTATTATTAAGATAATGAGGTTCGTTATCATTTCTCTTTTGCTTCCAAATGTTTTTTCTCTTTAGCCTCGCTTAAAAATAAAATGGCAACGTTTTCATGGTATTTACTCTGAACACGAAATCGAGCCGACTTGCTATTCGTCTCTCCGGGTGACCTAATTAATAACAGAGAATCAAAAATATGTACATGAGAGCGAAAGAAACCAATTTATTCATAATAATTGTAAATTGAGATTATGTTATTGTATACATGTGAGATTTGAATTCATATTTTTGATTTTGATTTTATTCCTGCCAAATCGGACAGTCTTTATATAAAAACATGAACACAATTTTCATATTAGAATCTACGACAAAATCTGATTCGATCTACGTACTAGCATTCTTGATACTGATCTCCAGAGTATTTATTGAATTTTAAAGGTACTAAAAATTTAAGAGCTAACATAGGATGGATTAAGATGAAAAAAGATGACTTAGTTTCGAATCTGCAACCCGAAACATTGAATCATGATAATGTTTTTAGATGCAACAAATAAATAAATATTTTATACAGTACATAAACCTTTTATTTATTTATCAATGAACGATTCTACAGAATCATGTACATCGGTAATACTGAATAAGTGCTTAGAATAACTGAAGTATGAAATATAAGTACGAGTATCGAGTCTCTCGAAATGTGGAGTAAACATAGTGTCTATACTGAAGGTTCCTCTCCTTACTCGCGTCTGTGGTCACAATCGAATGCGGGACAACAAACACGGCACGTGTAAGCTCTTTTATTTATTTATCAATACCTGAGTATAAACACTCTTTTTATCCGGAAAGTTATTCTTAACTATAGAGAGGAAGGAATTTGTAGAAATAAATTAAGCACTTTAAAGTACATAGAAATTATGTAACCAGGGCGTAAATTATAGATAAGTTGAAGACTTCAAAAACCATCAAAAGATCTAAATGTTTCAAAATAATAAATTATGAATTAAATTGTGAAATATAAAATATATTTATTGTAATGGAAATGAGTTTATTCCAATACACAAGGATTCATTAGACTTCATTCAAAACGCTGAAAACAAAACAGTACGCCATTACATGGCTACACATTAATATATTTCATAATATCTCTATAGTAAAGATTTAAACAAGAATGATTTTACCGCCAAAGCGGATAAAGGGAGCACATTTTCGTGTTATAGCATCATAGAATTAACCAACATTTTAAAAGACTTTAGAAAAAATATATAAATATGAAAACTAAATTGTAAATTACTATTTATGTAAACAAATTCTAAAAGCATACAAATATTTAGCATCCGTTTCAACTGTTGACTTTTCCAAATCACTGGAAATACGCACATACATGTACAACACACTTTATTATAAGAAAGGCATGTGTAAGAAAGTATAGAGAGAATTTAAACAAAAAAAACTGAAAGGTTAAATGGAGAGTGAAGTTATTCTTTATATATTTGAACAAATAAAATTTTTTAATTTGTAGGCATTCCCACTTAATGTTAAACGAAGTGAGCCTCAATTGATGAAGCATTATGTATAAGCATATACAGGTATTGGACATTGAAACTGAAACACCTTCGCAAATAGCACTGGATACCCCCAGGGCTGAATAGAACCTTCTGCTAGGTAATTAATCGTATGCATATCAATGAATTACGTGTCAGAGTTCTTGGTAGTCACTCCAGTAGAAAAGTTCGATAGTAAGCTTCAAATTGTCTGTGCAGAGCGCTATAATGGGAGACATATCCGACTTCAAAAGAGGGCAGATTGTTGGGGCGCGTCTAGCAGGTGCATCTGTGTCCAAAACTGCCACACTTTGTGATGTCTCACGTGCTACAGTATCCAGGGTGATGTGTGCATATGAACAGGAAGGACGAACCACGTCCAGGAGGAGCAACTGCAGGGGAAAACGGAAGTTGTCGGAAAGAGACGTCAGGACATTGACCAGGATTGTTGCACGAAAGCGGAAAACTACCGCAGCAGAAATCACCGCAGAAATGAATACACACCTCCAGGAACCTGTGTGCACGAAGACAATCCATCGTTACCTGTATAAATCCAACATCCATGGCAGGGTTGCTATACCGAAGCCTTTCATCAGTAATACAAATGCCTCCAAGCGGATTCAGTGATACCGGACGCATAAAACCTGGACGTTGGATGACCTCAAACGCGTCATATTCTCGGATGAGTCCAGCTACACTGTCTTCCAAACAACAGGGAGGGTATTCGTCTGGAGGAGCCCCTCTGATGCCTACAACCCAGACTGCTTGGCAGCCACAGTCTAACACGGAGGTGGATCAGTAATGGGTGGATCAGTAATGGTTTGGGGTGCAAACTGTGCAGGACCTCTACCGATCCTTCCCAAGACGTGTTGCTGCTGTGCTGGCTGCCCACGGTGCCCCAACACCTTATTAAATAAAGATTTTGGATTTCTACCAGGTGTTTCAGTTTCAATGTCCAATACCTGTATTATTTTTTCATATTCAATTGCTAAAGTATTCCTATGTTACCATCAACTATTGAAGCAAGCGATTAACTACTACTAATTAGCAATATGTCTCACAGCATTTAGTTTTAGATACTATTAAGCCTAACAGCAATATGCTCTTGATACAAATAAGCTATGGATAACAATAGGTCTAACAACTCGTAAGGAGTTGGTTGATATATTACACGCCATATCTTAGCACTGACAGTTTCCGAAGGTAACATAGCACGATTAAAACATGTACTACTAAACAATTCCGATTATCATTATTTACGCGTTATATTCACTCATAACACGTTGTTACGAGTTGTTTGATATACGACATGCCATATCTTAGCATTAAAAGTTCAGACAGTAACTAATGGTACCATTAGGGCACGTGCTACTAAATCAATTCCCACTATATTATTTACTCGTTATATTCACATATGAGACGTTGTTACGAGTTGTTTGATACATTACCTGCTATATCTTAGCATTGAAAGTTCCAGTAGTACCATATGGTACCATTAGGGCACGTGCTACTAACCAATTCCCACTATCATTTTTTACGCGTTATATACACATAACACGTTGTTACAAGTTGTTTGATATATACATGCCATATCTTAGCATTGAAAGTTGCAACGGTACCATATGGTACCATTACAGCAAGTGCTAATAAACCAATTCCCACTATCATTATTTACGCGTTATATTCACTCATAACACGTAGTTATGAGTTGTTTGATATATTACATGCCATATCTCAGCATTAAAAGTTCAAGCAGTACCATATGATATCATATGGTACCGTTAGGAGACATGCTACTTAACCAATTCCCACTATCATTATTTACTGGTTATATTCAGTCATGACACGTTGTCATGAGCTGTTTTATATATTATATGCCATATCTTAGCATTGAATCTTATATATTATATACAATAGGGTACCATTAAAACACGTACTACTAAACAATATCTGCTATCACTATTTTTTTATATATTCGTTCATGAGACGTCGTGACGATTTGTATGATATATTACATGACATATCTGGTTATAGGAAATTGTTAAGCGGGTATTATAATGGTATCATTAGAGTACGTATCTATTCCGGCTATCTCACGTTCGTATTTGTTCGTGCTCTGTCCCATAGTAATGGATTGGTGAAAACAGTGTAAAAAAGTTAAAAGTAATAAAGAGGTCAAGAATGATACGGTAGAAAACATTTAATTTGCCTAACGCGTTTCGGCATTACGCCATCGTCGGAGGCTGTTAAACTACAAGATTTTTAGGACAATCGACAATCGAACAGTGAAGTGTACATTCGTTAGGATGGGACGAAAGCAGCGCTTTCACAAAGCTCATCCAACCAGAATAAACTCCAAAGGAAATACACTGAGGTAGTCAAGAAGCCTAACCAACCCAAGCGGTCATCCATATTATACAAAAAAGAAAATAAGATTGACGATTGTCAGAAACAAAAAACAAACGAAATAAAAAATACAAGGAGAAATAAGATTATCACATCTTCCAGTAGTCTGGGAAAGAGACATTGCTAATATCTTCAAAATTGATGTCAAGAACGTGCCTCGGTTTACGATACTTCGTATGCCAGTTCATATTCATTGAGTTCTCCAGTATCCCTTTCACAAGCTTATTGTCGTGAGTCTTCATCTTCTGTATCATAATCAAAAGGAGATCCTGTATAAACTTACCGATATGGGCCATGTTTAAATCGAGGTGGATGGATTGGTTTTTCACCGTCCTTCTGTCCAGCTGGGCAATGGTCCTCAGGGTAACATTTTGGAATGACTGTAGTTCACTCCATCTGCTTTTACAGATAGTCGCCCACGCAGGCATGCCATAGAGGAGTATGGTCCGGATAATCGATTTGTACAGAAGTAGCTTGTTGTCAATGCTGAGGGCGCTGTTGCGACCCATAAAAGCTATGATACTGTACTTAGCCCTCTTCGCTTTGTTCAGAGCATAGGACATATGCTGGTTCCATGAGAGTCTTGAGTCAATGATAACTCCCAGATACTTGTAGTTGTCCACCCAGTCCAGTTTCTTATTAAACAGAACAAGAGAATCTGGGGGATGCTTGAGCTTCCTATTGAGGTACAAAGCCTTGCACTTTCCGACGTTAAGGTTCAACTTCCAGCAGTTAAACCAGTCTTCGAACTGCTTCAAGGCGCACTGCAGCCGAGTGATAACGTGGGCCGGCTGGTGTGCCCATGTCATAATGGCAGGGTCATCCGCATAAAAATACAGATTACAATTATCGGGTTTTGGGAAATCATGTACAAAGTAATTAAATAGCATAGGCCCGAGGACAGAACCCTGAGGGACACCGGCCTTTACAACACGGGGTGTGGAAAGATTTTCTCCAACCTTGGCTTGATAGGATCTGCCGTCAAGAATGGATTTCACCATCAAGATCAAATCGGCAGGGAACCCGTCTCTGATCATTTTGTAGACAAGGCCCTCATGCCACACTTGGTCAAAAGCTTTACTGACATCGAGAAATACCACCCCACAGTACCTGGATAGGTTCAGGGGGGTGCTCAGGTCTTCAACGAGCCTCCATATCTGCATCGGACAAGAGTGGGCAGCACGAAAGCCAAACTGCTCTTCCCGTAAAAGGTCATTTGCTAGACAGTGATCTTGGAATCTGACAAGGATCGTTCTCTCCAACACCTTGGACATCGAGGGTAGCAAGCTAATAGGTCGGTAGCTCGCGGGAATTGCAGGATTTTGCCCCTGCTTTGGGATACTCAGCACAATAGATTTCTTCCAAGCCACAGGGAAGTAAGAAAATTTCCAGCAGTCGCTAATGATATTGGTGAGAAATTCAATAAAGTTCTTTGGGAAATTCATACGGGCGTTATTACTCACCTTGTCTTTTCCTGGAGCCTTCTTCTTTTTCAGTTTATTTATGATGTTGGCGATCTCACCAGTCTCGATGTTGTACTTCGTAAAATGCTTCGGGACTTCATCAAAGTTGAAAATACCTTCTTCCACACGCTGAGACATGATTTGGCTCTCGGGCTTATCGTTGGTAGGAGTAACAAACTGCATTTCCAGTGAATCTGCAATGACTTCGGCCTTGTCCTGATCAGTTTGCACATAGTTACCTTGTGGTGTACGGAGTGGAGGAAGCATAACATTCTTCTTCTTCTGTAAAGCTCTAACCATACTCCAAATGGAATTGTCGCGAGCCGACAAACTTTTGAGTTTTTCATTCCATCTAGCGTCGCGAAGCTCTTTTATCTCCTCTTGAACTCTTCGCACTAACCTGTTGTACTTGGTTTTGAGCCAAGGTTCACGATAGCGTTGCCATAGTCTACGGGTCCTGTTTCTTTCAGCAATTAGGCGTTGGATTCCAGGAGAGAGTTGGATTCGATGAGAAGGTTTATTCTCTGATGGATACTTACTGACTTCTATGGCACTGTTAATACATCTGGTGATGTCATCAACAAGTTGATCGATGTCCTCTGTATAGTAAGCAACGTCGGGATGGTAGCCATAGTCCTTAAGAATATATTTGTAGAGCTTCCAGTTTTGATGATGTACGAGTTCCTCTCGGAAATTTATGTCAACATTGTCAAAGTTCAACGCCACAGGCTTGTGGTCAGAAGAAAGGTCATCAATCGTGAAGATATTGTACGGTTTGAAGAAACCCTTCAAGAGCGAGATGTCCAAAACGTCACTACTAGGGGAGTGGTCGCAGTAGTAGGTGTCCTCCACAGGTCCAGCAGCGATGATATCATCTCTACCTTGTATGTACCTATAGAGAATCATGCCGTTGTAATTCTGCGTTCTGGAGTTCCAGCTTGGATGCTTGGCATTTAGGTCACCAGCCAGGACGACTGGAGTGTCACCACTGAAAAGTTCATCAAGCTCGCAAATGTCAAGATAATGTTTAGGTGAATTGTAGAGCGCTACGAACTTCACTTCACCACAGGAGACGTCATTGATAATGATGGAGGCTGATTCCATACCTGCATAAGACTTGGATACTAATTCTTGGTGTTGAATTCCCCTCTTAATGATGATCGCAGCGCCCCCAGACGCACATCTTGCAGCATTTGAAGCCATTCGATCCTTACGGTACACACAATAGCCAGGTAGCTTGAAGTCTTGGCTTGGTTTGAGGTGAGTTTCACAGAGGAAAGCCACGTCAATTTCGTGATTTATCAGAAAGTTGTGAAACTCGATACGCTTTCGGGGAATGCCCCTAGCGTTCCATATTACGCACCGAAGTTCACCTTTGTTGATTACAGTATAACGTTGTGCAGCCATACAAAAATTAGTTGGTCGTAAGGAGCCCACTCAACTGTGGGTAACTTTTGCCTAGATTAGAAAACAGATGAAAGATACGTCCTAATTGCTTATACATACCTGGTAGGTCGTTGATGTTGAGGCCTTTATCTTCCGGCGTAGACACAGCGGCAGCATAGGATTTGCCTGCTGTCACTTTAGAACTAGACATCCTTTGAACCTGGGGGTACTTTGGACATTTCGTGTAGCTTGATGTGTGCTGTCCACCACATCTGATGCACTTTGGGGGGTCTTGTCCTTTGATCTTGGGGCAATCTCTTGACTGGTGCCCCTCAGCACATTTATTACAACGAGGATCTTCCGTGCAGCCCATGGATACGTGTCCGAAGCGCAGGCAGTTGTAACACTGTAGTGGTTTCTTGTTCCCTCGAAAGGCCTCCACTGAAACTGCCAGCGGCCCAATACGTGTTACGTTTTTCAATGATTGGTTGTGTTCGGTGTTCGGGAGTAGAACCAAAACCATTGGCATATCAATGGATCCTTTGGCTTTCCTCAATCGAATAACTTTTTCCGGGAAGTAGTTGGTTCTTTTTAGGTCTTCTTGGAAGTCATCGAGGTTATACGTAACATCCACATTACGAATTACGTATTTCAAGACCTTCTCCGACTTCAGTTGATGATGCTGAATTTTTAAAATATTATCAGATTTAATGCCAGAGACTAACCTGTTGTGTGTTTCTTCATCTTCACATTTAACCTTGATGGTTTCAGCTCTGCCCGTATGAACGGCGATCTTTTCGACTGGAACATGCTTCTCGAGCTCAGTTAAAATCGTCTTAAACGGGACGCCATGAGTCCGCACGATAATTGGCGGTACATACCTCTTCGTGATCCTATGGTCTTTATTAGCCGAGCGCCTTGTACGTTCTTCGGATTCCTCATCCTAGTGGCGCTGACGACTTCTTCATTTATGCTGGAGACGGTCTTTAGGTTATCGATCCTCGTGCCTTTTCTGAATTTTTTATTAGTGACACCAATCCAGGGACTGTCGTCCACTTCTTCATCAGTTCCGTCAGAGTGACTTCTCTTACAGCCACCGTTTGTCGAACAGTCACTATTTTCTATTATATCCATAGACTCCATACTATTAGAAGAGGAAATAGTCTTTAAGACATTACTTACCTTGCTGCTTTCAACTGGATTATCTTCCGTGGAGTTACTTGCCTTCGGAGTCCCGGAGCATTTCCCAAAGGCTTCCTTAAGTTCGCTTATCTTGTCAATAACATCTCTACGAGAGTCCTTAATTTCCTTATTGATACCTTCGAACTTCTCCTCAAAACTTTTGTGTAGGGATTCGACTTTTTCCTCCAGTGCACTATACTTAGCGTTTATTTTATCCCGGAGGGCTTCTAACATTTCGTTGAACACTAGGTCAAATGCAGCAAACCTAGCATCCGAACAGGCTTCCCGGTAGGCCTTTTCGCAGGACACAGTTTTACCATCCGCCACTAGCAAATGCTCTTTAGCCGACTTCAGCTTGGTTAATTTAGACGAAGCCATCATATATAAATGTATAGAACCAGGGGGGGGGGG
>JAHWFO010063245.1:0-13766 GCA_023313115.1 Rhysida immarginata
TATGTCACTAAATTTATTGTACATAATTTTGAAACACCCTGTATACATATAAGGCGAGAATAGCGGAAGAACAGGAAGAGTAAAAAAAAATACGCAACGAAAAAAGATAGGGAATGTAAATCAGCGCCAAGTAAACTAAAGAAATGAAAGAAAAAAAAAACAAGAGAGAAAAAAAGTATGTCGACAGAAACAATACAACTAACCAAGTAATAACATATTAAGCTTTGTAAGAGTAGTTAACTAGAGAACATATATACATAAAAATAAAAATAAATTATTTACAAAGCTGCATAAGCTATACCTTAATGTTAGATAAACTACTTGATAAGTTGAAAATCATCAGTTGAGCTTAGAGACATCACTCTACCAGCCGAATCTTTGGTGAATATGAGCCCGCTAGAACTCCAGGCATTTCTGGGCCCAAACTCATGTTTCGCCGAACGTAGTAGTCTATATCTGACAGCGGTTAAGTCTTCCACAGTCACTATCGGTGAACCACGGAGATGATGACGATTTTTGATAATAGAATCTTTAATGATAGGGGAAGCTAATTGGGCGATCACGGGTCGGATCGAAGTGCTGGACCGAAGACCCAGACGGTGAATAGCGGAGAAGTCAGAACCGGTAAGCGGGATCTTCAATTTAGAAGAGATTAGTTCAGCGATTTTGTCAGGCAGATGCTCCATAGGTTCTTCGGGGAAATTAAAGATCCTGATATTTGAGCGACGGGAATGTTGCTCGAGCTCATCCATGCGTTTGACAACATCGTCGAGGCGAGTCGACTCGTTCAGGCGGGGAGAAGATTCGAAAGATTCCAGTTTCAATTGAAGTGAATTAAACTGAGATTCTAATGAGTCGAGGCGAGCCTGAAATGGTTACATTGTTCTATCCATTTCGCAATGAAGTTGTAGATGTATTAGATGTACACAAATTCATCCAATTGTATGATGAGAACAGGTGAACATTTTAGCCAAAAGTAAAGAATACAAAAGTAACAGATATAGATGCATTGATGAAAAAACTTAGAGAACTGTGCAAGAAAGACGACGACATTGCAAACAACTTGCAAAGAGAACAAAATGAAAGATGAGTACATGCGAAATGTTGTTGGCGAGGCGGGTTATTAGAACAACGATGAATTCGAATACGACACCGGCATGGCTATCGCACTTATAAGAAAGTGTAGCAATGTGATGTCCAAACATCTGCAGAGTAATGTGAACAGAGAGTTGGCCTTAGAATTTATACCCAGAATATGTACACGCGATAGCGAATGCATACATGTGTACTTGGCCCGTACTGCTGGCAATGGCAAAATATTTACGATAGAAATTAATCATGGAAACATTAAACCTTAAATTGATTCGGACAACGGCAGAATACAATTCTTAATGCTTATATAATCTGTGCGTCCACTGGTAAGGCTGCAGTGAACTTGAACGTGAACACACTGCACTGTTTAGAATCTGTACACCGCAGAGCAAAAGGGTCAGTGGATTGACTCCTAAGGTCCTACAACAATATCATCGCCAATTCCTTTCTGTGAAATGTGTAATAATTGATAAAATAAGTATGGTCAGTTCAGACGAGTGATGCCCAATATCATCGACAATTCATTTCACTTGTCACGATTGATGTGCCAGAGTAATGAAATATTCTCAACTAGACTAACCACGATCGGCAATGGTGATTTAGAGAAGATTTAAAAGTAAACAATGGTGTATGGAAAATTTGCCCAATGTAGTTAGGCTGTGTCATCGCAGCAACAGCGTTGATGCTCCCAACAAGAATGCTATCATGTGTAATAAGTTGTTTTGCCAGTAATAAAATTAATGGTTATGGCCGCAGAAGTGAATTAGATCCAGCAAGATCAAAACTACACAAGATGGGTATTGTCGAATTAGGAGGCTTGCAATATCCTGCATGCTTGGCTATTGACTTACCGTACATGTCGAGAGTGAATATCGATGTGGATGATGGATTTGTAAATGGTGCGATCGGTGTACTCACAAGGGACCGTAAAAAAGAAGCTAATTTTGTATGAAACAATAACGAGGTCCTTGGATAAGTGCGTGACAAATATCAGTGGCAGGCATCAAGGAGTTTCCGCGTTATAGTCATTTATTGTTCCCATTATAAGTCTACTGAGCAAATGCGAAAATGTTCGAAGTCATTTTTCTAATGCTGTTTATTGACCCTGTGCTCACTCCTATACAGCATGTGAAAGAGATGAGTGTAGTAGGTTATGGTTGAGAGTTCGAAAAGAAAGCAACGCGTGAACAGCATCTACAACATCAGCAAAAACAATGCATCTGTCGTTTAAGGTTATAGTTGCCAAATGAAGAAATGGGCACGAATCAAATGTAAGCCACCTTTGAATTCCAAGTTCAAAGACAACATAAATGATGCTTTGAAATGGACAGCGATCACTAAACGTACAGCGAACATCAATTTAGGTGGCACGATCAAATGTAAATGTGAACAGTTCCCATTGGTGCCAACCGCTTCTATGATCGTAGCTTCTATGATTATGACATATCAGAATAAAGTCAACTGTTAATGTTTGGATTGAATAGAGTAACCAGTATAGATGGATTATATTTAACTAACTCAAAAGACTACTGTAATTGCTATCTCACTCCAGATAGTCAAGGACCTTCGATGAAAAAGTTCAGAGACGAATGCAAGAGATTGGAATCACACATGCTGCTAACATTCACCAAACGCGTAAAAAATTTCATATTAAAAATACAAACAATGAAACTGTTAGCTACAGTAACGATGATGATTCCATTGAATAATAGAATATTTTAAACGTTATAGTTACCAATCTCAATGCACAGTATTTAGTAGCGTATGCACAGAACTTATTACATCTGATTACTTGGCAATAAGTGAGACTTGGATGAATGCAGGTGAACCTGTACACATACACTGAATTATGACCACCCGCTTAGTAATGGGAGTAGCCACCCTTCGCCGCTATAACTGCTGCTAGGCGTCGTGGCATGGACGCAAGAAGTGCGCGGTATGTGTCCGATGATATGGCAGTCCATTCCGCTTGAAGCGCTGCCCACAGAGCTTCGAGAGTCATAGGTGGAGGGTCCAGCTGCCGTACATGGCGATCAAGGTGCTCCCACAGATGTTCGATTGGATTGATGTCCGGCGAATTAGCGGGCCAAGGGAACACTCGAAAGTCAGTAGAGTGTTCCTCGAACCAATCCAGAAGGAGACGTGCCTTGTGGCAGGGTGCATTGTTCTGCTGGAACACACCATGAACATTGGGGGAACATCGTGAGCATGTACGGGTGCACCTGGACCGCTACGATTGACCGATAGCCACAAGCATTCAAATTGCCCTCTAGACGAATCAGTGGACCTAATTGCTCCCAACAGAAAATCCCACACACTTGCACACTATCCCCACCAGCCTGTTTCCGGCCCACAGTAGCCTCCTGCAGTCTCTTTTCATGGCGCTCATGACGCACTCGCCATCGCCCGTCAATCTTATGGAGCAAAAATCTTGACTCGTCGGAGAAGGCGACCTTAGCCCACTCGTCTGTGGTCCAATGGCGGTGCTCATGTGCAAAGTCTAGGCGTTGTTGCGTCGACTGGTCAACACGGGTGCAGCAACCATGCGTCGACTGTTCAGGCCCATCCGTAGCAGGGTGCGTTCAACGGTAATGTCGGATACACGTCTGTTGGCACTATAGTTGAATCCGGTGGTCAGTTGATGGACTGTGGCTCTCCTGTCACCTTTTACGAGTCGTCGTAGGCGCCGCTCACCCCGTTGGTCGATGGCTCGTGACCCTTTACAGTGATGGCGTTGGGACGCGATTTCTGTCCCTGCTGTCCACTCTTTGTACACCTTCACTTCAGCGGACCGTGAACAGTTCACAAATCGCGCCGTTCGGAGATGGTGCCACCCTTGCTGCGATAGCCTATTATCATCCCTTTTTGGATGTTCGTTACATCCGGACGTTTACCCATCTTGAGGCTCGTGCACATGCCGTTTGATGCAACAGCTTTCTCAGCCTGCTGTGTAAATTTTGCAATGTGTAATCGTTGTTGAGGCGAACCATGCGTGTGCCTTGAAGGGGTGCTGGTCATAATTCACTGATATGTCAGTGTAGATGGATTCGCATTGAGGACACAAATGAATCAGTCTGGTTGTATTAGATCCGATGCACTCACCAAACATGGTGTAATAAGTTATAGGAAAGCAGGCGGTGTTGCGATCTTCAGAAATATTAACTCTTTAACCGAATGCGAACATACACTGATAGACTGGTCAAACTATAGATGACTGATTCACGCTGGTATCGGTAATATTGTATGGTTAAAGTGTGGTGAGAATTATACTAGGCATTGTTTAAAATCATCCTAAATCCTGTATGGCAATGTTGTTGTTCAGTGCGATGATGAAATATTCACCAGCAACTATAGCTAACAAAGACAACATGGAGATGGACACTGACGTGCAAATTATGATATTTGGAGACTTCAATGTAGATGCTATATTAAACATTAAACTTACAGCTCTTGGCTTTGTGAAGAAACGTTTCAATATATTTAGATTACATGCCCATCGAATCACCTACTACATTGGGTGGCAGTACTACAGATTTGATATTGATTCTAGTATATTGACATTTGTATCATACATTCACAGACCGCTGATTTGTAAGTTGTGAATGAATTATAATTAAGGTTCGGTTAAAAATAACGAGTCTGGTTAAAAAAATTATGATATATTGCGAGTATTTAATTTTAATTTTATTTAATTAAATAATAATTTATTTATTATATTTATTATTTATATATATTATTTATTATCCAATACGTCCATCCAGGGCCTGTATGGCTCGAGGCCGACGAGTTGGGTCCCTGGATGAACCTGGATTAACGACTGCTGTATGATGGTCCCAGCAGCTGGGTGGGTGAAGATCGTCTGTCTCTGATGGTCGCCCATCCAGTGACTAGCCGTGCCTGATATTGCTTAACTTCCCTGAAGTTGTGTTCAGTGAAAAGTATATTGGACATTTTATGTCAGAAATTATAATTTTTAAATTGTGTTGTACAAAATGATTTCTTATTCGTCATGTAGCCACAAGACGTATTCTACGACTTAACTAGCGACCGTGTCCCAACACTGCCCCGTACAATTTTTTTTGCTACGAACAACTGGCCAGGCATTGTCTTCCACTTCTCCATCACTTCCGTTGGAATGGCTTCTTTTGTTGCCACCGTTTGTCGAACAGTCACGATCATCACTTATTTCCATGGACTCCAGTCTATGCACTTTGTTAGCAAGCGAGGTAGGTTGAAAATTTTCTCTTACCTTATTATCTTCCTTGGAGTTACCCGCCTTTGGAGTCCCAGAACATTTCTCAAAGGCTTTTCTAAAATCATTTATGTTCTTGATGACGTCTGTACGAGAGTTTTGAATTTCCGTGTTGATTCCATTGAATTTCTCGTCAAAACTTGTCCGTAAGGAGTCGACCTTCGCCTCCAGTGCGATGTATTTATCGTTTATATCATTCCTGAGAGATTCTAGCATTTCATTAAATACTAGGTCAAATGCAGCAAACCTAGGATCCAAAAAAAACTCTCTTAACAAGTCTCTATATGGTGGCATTATCTTCCTAGACATTTGTAAGGCCTTCGATCAAGTTTGGCATGACGATGTCATTTATAAAATGATACAATTTGGATTTCCAGATGACCTTATCATGATGGTCCGCTCATTCCTCTCAGACAGGTCTTTTCGAGCTAAAATTGATGACTCCCTCTCCCAATCATGTGTGGTTAAAGCCGGTGTCCCACAGGGGTCAGTTCTGGGACCAGCCTTGTTCATTTTTTTTATTCAGGACTTTCCCAAACCCGACAAGTGTAAACTGTACTTCTACGCTGATGATGCGGCCATCTTAACCTTTGCCCGTATTCCTGCCCATGTCATCTCTCGCTTGCAGAAAGCGCTGCATCTTTACGAAAAATGGTTCAATAGATGGAGGCTGAAGTTAAATGTTGGCAAGTGCAAGGCTATGTTCTTCACAAACAAACGCAGGAACCCCCCAGGTTTGCTTACCCTGTACGGAAATAAGCGCGACTGGGTCAAAGAGTATAAATACCTTGGTGTGGTGATCGATTCGTGATTCACCTGGAATCAACATTTCCTACGCGCTGAATAAGGCAAAGAGGGCCAAATTCAGTCTGATCGCGTTGCTTGGTCGTAACAGTGCTCTTGACATTGATAACAAGCTGCTCATCTACAAAATGATCATCCGCACGATCTTGCTTCATGGTATGCCAGCTTGGGCTTCTGTGTGCAAAACAAGGTGGAAGGAGCTGCAGACATTCCAAAATATTACTCTGAGAGCAATTGTGAAACTTGATCTAGAGTAGCCAACAATAATGTCGTCCATGAGGATCTAAGGATGACGCATATTGGCAAGTTTGTACAGGATAGGATAACGACTATGCTCCCGAAGATGCTTAATCACAGGAATCAGTTGGTGTCTGAAATTCACAACCCTTCTGACTACAGGAAACGCTTAAAACATCGCTTTCCCAGCCATGTCCTGGAAGTTAACTTCGACGATGTCAGGAATGTTATCTTCCCTGATTTTTGGATAGCCTAGTTCGCCTCTGGCTCCCCCCCCCTTTCCATGACAATCTTCAATCAATCTTTTTATCCCCAGAATGAGGGGAATATTCTTCAATCATCTTGATGAGGACCTTCGGGGTTTTTTCAGGCTTCTCACCTATCTCAGTTTAATTCCCCTGGTCTCTACATGTGGCGAGTGAGTTTGGGAGCTCTGCTTCAGTACCACTTGCATTGTTTCTTCCACTCCACTGCTCGATTGTCGATTGTCACACATTACATTTAAGTTACTTCTGTACAAGTCCATTATTCGGACAATACATGCCTGCGTGGGCGACTATCTGTAGAAGCAGATGGAGTGAGCTACAGTCATTCCAGAATGTTACCCTGAGGACCATTGCCCAGCTTGACAGAAGGACTGTGAAAAATCAATCCATCCACTCGGATTTAGACATGGTCCACGTCGGAAAGTTTATACAGGATCTCCTTTTGATTATGGTGCAGAAGATGAAGATTCATGACAATGACCTAGTGACTGGAATACTGAAGAACTTAATGGATATGAAGTGCCATATGAAGTATCGAAAACTAAGGCACATTCTTGACATCAACTTTGAAGACATCAGCAACGTCTCTTTCCCGGACTACTGGAAGATGTGATAATCTTCTTTCTCCTTGTGTTTTTTATTTCGTTTGTATTTCGTTTCTGACAATCGTCAATCTTATTTTCTTTTTTGTATAATATGGAAGACCGCTTGGGTTGGTTAGGCTTCTTGACTACCTCAGTGTATTTTGTTTGTAATTTATTCTGGTTCGATGAGCTTTGTGAAAGCGCTGCTTTCGTCCCATCTGATAAAATGTACACTTCACTGTTCGATTGTCGATTGTCACATTAGATTTACACAGGGTCCAAACGAACTAGCTCTTCAAGGTATCACCTCTACTCTCTTTTCAGGTTTCATTTCATTACTATCATTACGAGGGCGATATTCACCTTCTGTTACGTCTTATGTCCCTGGCGTTGGAATTAATATTCCCGTAAACCAGTACATCAAGACGCTCATTATCCTTCTGGGTCTCTGGCGTTGGGATTAATTTCCTCGCAAACCTAACTAAGGACATTTTCTCATATCATCTATTATTATTCTAATCATTCACGAGCGGGTCCCTGGTGTAGAATTAAGTTTCTCGCTAACCTGACTTGTTCTTTTTTTTTAAAGCTAGGTGGTCCTTTTTAGGACGGCTTCTTTAGCACACACCTAGCTGCGAGGTTATCCCCCCCCCCCAGTTCTATGCAATTATTTATTTCTATGAAACTGGGATGCTGATATTTCAAGGCCGTCCAACTCAGAACTCGTTTTTTCTAGTTGTAAATCATACTGTCACATGACTTTCCCTCAACGAGATAAAAAAAAAAAATTTCGCCTAGCAATTACTGAATGAATGCTATACAATCATTAGCATAAAAGCCCCCGACATTACTGCTGCATTTTCTTTTAGAAAATCCTAAAATTAATAATTGTCAGATCGTCGAATTCGAGAAGGAAAGAAAAAAAAATTCGGGGATCCGACTCAGAAGCAAAGAAAAGGGAAAGGAAGAAGAAATCAGGAGAAGCAGGTGAAAGAAGTGAAAAACAACTACCTGCCACCCAAGAAAGGTATTAGATCATGCGGAAAGAGCGGGAAAGGTGAGCCGAGTCACTCACTGGATGAAACGAGCGACATGCAAGAACGGCTCATTAACAACAGAAATAAAAGGTGGAAACGGAGAAGGAAAAAGGAGAGAGAGTTCCGATCCAATGGAGAGCAGCGGGAAGAAGGGGACCACCGACGACGTTCCTTCAGATGCCGAATGCAGCAAGCTCATCAACGGAGGAAAGACTTTCAGAGCAAATACGAAGGAATTAAGCGAAAGTTCTCTCGTCGACTTAGCCAGTTTGCGTACGAATGAAGAGCCTTTGCCAAGGGAAGAAGGACAACAGCTGAGGAGGATTCATACTGCTGCTCCCACCCCATTCCTCAGGCAAGTGACAGATTGAGAACTTATAAAAAACGAACCTTTTGTAATCCATATCTTAGTGCCACGCCGAGTGTAGAAAACCAAGCGAGGCATAGAACTTTGACTCATCGATCGCCAACGACAACGCATTCCTCGTGGGGACCAATTGTCACGGAATCGGCACGACAATATGTTGAACCTGAGCCTGTGCGAGGACAGACGATATCATCACGACGCGACGTTGAACTCGAGTCCGAGCGAGAACAGACGAGCGACTCGCACGATGCAGCGACTACGACCCAAGCCCAGCCGCTGACCAATGATGTAGCCAGCAGCTTCCTCGACTACGCCCCATCGACTGCGAGTGGTGTAGCAACGGCCAAGGAATCTATTGGAGTAGAATCGGCACAAGCACCGGATCACGAGGACCCAGACAAAACCCCGATCCCAGATTCGACGGGCGATATTTTAGAGGACAGCGTTCCTCTTAATACAAGAGCCCCGCCCAGCCCGTCTCCGGACGAACACGGTCGCGAGCCGCGAAGAGAGCTCTCGCCGCGAGCCATGCTTGGCTGCCCCGTCGTCGTTCAGGGGTTCTGATCTGATTCTTAATTAAAATTTAAGGATACAGTTTAGGAGATATTTAGAACATTAAGTATTTCTTTTTAAAGACTCTCCTCGATATTCATTAAGCTTTGCTAATTAAAACCGAACTGCTCTTCTTCCATTTAAGTAGTGAATTGGAATTCTGAGTTAATAACTGGTTTATTTTTCATCTATTGCTACAGTATTGGACAAATCATTTCTAAACCCACAAGGGTCGCCGCCTTCCGAAACAGCGGTAGCCAGAGGACTAGGATCCCGCCAATACTTCGTATCGCAGCAGATGACCATAGAGGCTCGGCTTCCACTGAGATTTTTCTCACCATATCGAGCTGGACAAGAACATTTGAATTAATATCGAACTTTGACCATTTACAAACTTGAATTTTTTCCTGTATGTAATTACAATCATCCATTTAAGAAGATAATTAAATTCTTTAGATTTCATTAAAAATTTTTCGTCCTCCTCCTTTCTCTATCCACGACCATTAGGAATTTTATTAAATTATCATACTTTAAATATTCTTAAAAAAAGTCGTGATAAATATCCAAAAATTAATACACTGAGTGGCCAGTTTATTAAGAACACCCATGATTATGCAAATCCGTTGTCATAGCAATTACTACGTATCAGTTGGTCACGTCACAGTCAATACCAATATAAAGCGAGAACACACCTATTAACTGCAAGTGGTTTGACCGTCACCATAGGGAAAACAAAGGATCTGAGCGACTTCGAGCGCGGGATGATAGTTGGTGCCCGGCGAGGTGGATTGAGTATTTCCGAAACCGCACGTCTTCTAGGCTTTTCCCGAACAACCATTTCAAGGGTTTACCATCGGTTTACCATCTGGTTAACAGGCAGAGACAAGCCTGTGATCGCAAACGACTCGTCAATTCAAGGGATGAGCGTAGGATGGGAATGCTTGTTCGTGCGAACAGAAACGTCACGACTCATCAACTAATTATGGAGAACAATACCGGACCGCAGAATAACATCTCTGAACGCACTACACGCCATAGATTGGCAAGGATGGGCTACAACAGCCGACGGCCAGTCCGGGTACCTTTGATCTCCACCCAATACCGCTCAAAACGTCTCCAATTTGCCCGTGATCACCAACACTGGACCATCTATGACTGGAAGAAGGTCTGCTAATCGGATGAATCCCATTTCCTATTGGACCATGCAGATGGCCGACGCAGAATTTGGAGACAACAGCACGAAGCGATGGACCCTTCCTGTGTAGTTTCCACTGTTCAGGTTGGTGGAGGCTCTATAATGGTCTGGGGAATGCTTTCCTGGCATACTCTTGGTCCGCTGATACCTGTAAAATAACGCCTTAATGGTCAGAGCTACCTGAATCGCATTTCAGCCGGCGAGGAAAACTTAACAATTAAATTTTTTAATAATGTGCCTAGAATTGTTGTTAAACAAAAAAACTAAATAGCTCCAACGGGATTACTAATCTACATGTTTATTATCAAAATGTCAATGGACTTCGGAGTAAATTTGAAACCCTGAGTTTGCACTTGTCCCTCTGCCAATATGATATTCTTGTTTTGACTGAAACCAATCTGTTCCCAGATATTAGTGATTCTGAACTTTATGCACTCAATTGCAACATTTATAGGGCAGACAGATCCCCCGCGACTAGTAAGAAGTCAAGTGGCGGCGGTGTGTTACTTGCCATTAAGAATAACTTCCGCTGTGAACTGATCAGTTCATTACATAATGATATTGAATGCTTATTTGTATCTATTTCACTTGGGTATAATACTTACATAATTATCGGTGGTGTTTATATACCCCCTGGTCAACCTTTTAATACTTACTCTAGGTTTGTTTCTTGTGTCGACCAAGTATTGTGCAATTATCAAAATGATACACATGTTTTAATTCTTGGTGACTTTAATCTGCCCAATGCCGACTGGAGTAATCCTGATATTGTGTCGGTATCCTCCTCATCACTGGCCTTATTGAATATGATCACCTATTATAATCTTCATCAAGTAAACAACGTCAAAAATAGAAGAGGTGTCTTACTCGACTTGATCTTTTCTTCTCTCAGTGAAATTGTGGTTCAGGAAGATATTGATCCTATTGTAATTGCTGATCCGCATCATCCAGCGCTTTCTTTTCTCTTCCCTACGAGATGTATAAATAACGGGAAAGCGCAGGTTAATACTCCCAATTTTCGTTATTGTAGACTTGATAATATTTTCGTCGATTTGGCTATGGTTGATTGGGTGAATTGGAACTGGAATTCGGATGTTAATGACCTTTTTACTATGTTTAGTAATATCTTAAGAGAGATTATCTTACGCCATACTCCAAGTAGGAAAACTGGCAACGACAATTTCCCTTGTTGGATTTCCTCATCGCTCAAAACGCTTATAATTGAAAAAAAGATTTTGCATAAGCAATATAAGCAATCACTGCGTTCATCTGATTACCTCAAGTTTGTTTCCATCCGTAGACGCTGTCGTGCCCTCACTAGGCAGTGTTTTAAAGATTATACTTCCCGAATCCAGGAATCTCTTCCAAATAATCCAAAGTTATTTTGGAGTTTCATTCGTAACTGCCAACGCTCTTCAGTACATACCCCTATACTAAAGCACAACGATGCATCAGTAAGTGATCCTAAAGCTATATGTGAGCTATTTGCACAACATTTTGCCTCTGTATTCACCGGGAATGATACGCCTAATTCCGCAAATGACAACCCTAATCATTTGATTACTCAGGAGGATACCTCCGTTCCCCTTTCGTCTTGTCACGTTACCTTTGAAGAGGTATATAATACTCTTTATAAGTTAAACCCTTATAAAGGTTGTGGCCCGGATTGTATTCCCCCCCAGTATTTTAAAACATTGTGCTACTCTTTTATATTACCCTATTACTTATTTGGTTAATTTATCGTTCCAATATGGATGTTTCCCTGACATTCTGAAGAATAGTTATGTTGTACCCATTCATAAATCTGGTTCATTAGCCAGTGTCTGCAATTATCGACCGGTTATCATCCAGAATGTTTTAGCAAAGATTATTGAGAAACTGCTATTATCCAAAATTGGTAATCTATTGACCAGGCATATCTCCTCCTTCCAACATGGATTTATGTCCGGCAGAAGTACTGTAACGAACTTAGTTTCATTTCAAACCCACGTAATATTTGCCTTTAAAAATCATCAACAAATCGACGCTATTTATCTGGATTTCACAAAGGCCTTTGATAGAGTAGATCACTCCATACTTCTGCACAAATTAGAATCTTATGGGATCACTGGTCCATTATTGGCATGGTTTTCTTCCTATTTAAAAGATCGCCAATTAATTGTTAGATATGCTTCCTCGTATTCATCTTCATTTATTGCATCATCTGGTGTACCGCAAGGATCACACCTAGGGCCAGTTCTCTTTAATCTATTTATTAATGACTTGGCTAATGTTGTTGACGTTCAGTTGCTGCTATTTGCCGACGACGTGAAACTCTACTGGCCCGTCTCTTCCGCTGATGACTGTGAGAAATTGCAACACAACCTGTATGCAGTCCAAAACTGGTGTATACAAAATCGTATGGCCCTGAATCCTCTAAAGTGTAAATGTATAACCTATTATAGATCACACTCAATAACTAGCTTCGTATATTATATTTTTGATACTCCATTAATTCGGTGCTCTAGTATTCTGGACCTCGGAGTTCTTCATACACACTCTTTAAGTCCAGAGCCCCATGTTCAATATCCCGGCCGAGGACGACGAGGATTTTTCAGGGGGAAATCCTGAGATCACGCACTTCCTTCGGAAGGGAAGTAAAGCCGTTGGTCCCGTGTAGTCGTTTGCCGGCTGCACGTTAAAGAACCCTTGCGAGGCAAAATTTGCGGCCCCTATAACGCCATCCTGAAATGACCATAGCAGTTGAAAAGGACGTTAATACCAAACAAACCAAACCAAACCAAACCATGTTCAATATATCATTAAAAAAGCGAATAAAGCCTTAGGACTACTAATTCGTTCCTTTAAATTTATTAATAAACCCTCAGTCTTAGTTCTTCTATTTTGCACCTACGTTAGACCTATCTTAGAATACGCCTCTGTCGTTTGGAATCCATCACAGCTGGGTCTTATTGATGAAATTCAATCTGTTCAAAAACGATTCATTCAGTTCTTATCCTCTCGATTTGAACTTAAATACATAACCCCTTCCCGTGAGCAGGATCCATTACTATTAAGACTTCCATCATTACAGAGTAGACGAAGGATTCAAGATGCTCTCTTTGTCTATAAATTGATAAATGGGTATATTGATTCCCCCGAACTTCTGAGCAGAGTTAATTTCAAAATTCCTAATTTCACCCGTAGTAAAGTTACTTTTTACATTCCCTTCTGCGCCACAAACTATGAAACAATGTGTGCAATTATTCGTATCCAAGTTACTGGTAATACTATTCCTAAGAATCTGGATCCTTTTAATTGTAATTTTTATCGTTTCAAGAGTGTTTTACATAAAACTTGGAATTTTTAACTATATGTAGAATTTGCTGATTGCTTTCTTT
>JAHWFO010063246.1:0-16172 GCA_023313115.1 Rhysida immarginata
ATGGACATCCCTGTGCTGGAAGAAGGTGTTTGTGATGGAAAGTCCATTGTTGCAACAGAGATCCAACAAGCACCTCCCATTCGCATTTAAATCGGGGTCACCATTCCTTCCCATCACGCCCCTCCACGTTTGGTCATCAGCCCCTACGTGTGCATTGAAGTCGCCCATCAGGATGACAGAATCTGCACTCCCTCTCCTGCTAAGAGCAGCATCAACTTCATCTAGAAAAAGTGGGTACTCTGTGACTGCATTCGGAGCATATGCAACGAATAGAGAGAGAGAGACCGTTTCCCTATCTGAAGCCTCAGGAGACACAGTCTTCCCTTAGGGGTCCAATCTGCAACATAATCTGCCAGCCGGGGACTTGTGAGTATCCCCACTCCCGCCTGGGCAGTCATGTTAGGGTCGACACCAGAGTAGAAAAGCTTCCACCCTCCTTCTAAGTCCACAGTTCCAGAACCCGGACGTTTCGTAGAGGTAATACCTATGATATCCAGTCGATACCGTTTGGCTTCCTCCACTAACTCTGATTCCTTTCCTGTCATGGAGAATACGTTCCAAGTACCGATTGACAGCACCCGATCCCGTTGTCGCTTTACCAGTTTCTCCTCCTGGGTAAAGGCATGCGCTGCCCCCGACCGTTTCCCCAAGCGCATAGCGAGTGCTCTGGTGGGGCTTCTCGGAGGCATTGCTCCGAGATAACAGCCGGGAGACTGTCGACTATTTTTCGAACGAAAGCCTCTGCCTAACTCCCGAACGCGGGTGACTTTAACCTGCGCCACACCCGCTGCAGTATGAATTCTCTCATTTGTCAACATCATGAGATATATGTTTGTCTCAATATTTTAATTAAATTTAGATATTTTGTTTATGTTGTGAGGTATTTAATTATTAGTATTCCATATGGTTTATATAAATATTTATGATGATAGGTGAAAATGAAGTACCCATAGGTTCACCTGTTTGGAAATAAATTTTGTTAATGAAACATAAATGATAGTTTTTATGATTTTTAATTTTTTAATAAAAGTAAATGTTTTTTAAAATCTTTTTTATGTTGTCTAATGTTGGTATAATTGGAATATAAATGTATTTGGTATGTCTATTGTAAAAATTTGGTCATGATATCAGGTTTGGCTGTTTACATTATTCTTTATACTCATAGTGAATTTTTATTTATGATTTAATTAAAAAATTTTATGATGTACATTAAAATATCTAGAAATTTTACTAATTTGGTGATGATTCTATTGGCGTTAATTGTTTTTGTTATTCAATATCTATTTTATTTACTTTTTTTTAATTCTTTTATTTTATTGATTAAGTTAAAAATTATTATTCGACAATTACAATTTTTCATAATTTTAAAAAATATATTTATTATTAATTAAATATAAGATGTTTTATCTAATTTGTAATGACAAACAAGATGTTTTTGGACATTAAAAAATACTTTTAGAAATTATTCTGAACTGCAAGATTGTCTTCTGTATTTTATATTCCCTAAGTTTAATTTTTTGATTATGTAAATTGAAATAAAAATTTAAAAAATAAAAAAAAATTGCTTTAATTCAGCTTCTACATATATTAAAAATAGACTACTAGTGTCCTTCAATGCCATCTGGTGGTATCCTTTGGCACTAATAGCCTTTTGAGGAGGAGTTGACCAACCACTAACTTCTAATAACCATGGTTCAACTTACGTGGCAGCTGCTATAATATTATTTACCCGCCATTTTGCTTGGGTGTCCATTTTGTCACCAGGTTGCGTTTTTTTGGGGTGCATACTCTTGAGGGGGGCTGGGATGCGTCTGGACGTTCGTACTAGATTCAGTACATTTCGGCCAGCATCAGTACGTCAACGATTTGCTGGCAATGGTTACAATGTAGTATGAAACGCAAAAGTGTAGTACTGGACAGTCGGATTTTTGGGTTTAATATTCAAAATCTTGGATTTTGAATCTTATTGCAGAAAAATAAATGTAGTGACGATTTAAGTTAAATCAGGGATGGAATCGGAACGAGACAATAAGACCAATGGAAGACCAGGGCATGATTAACCTCATATTGTTCTTCTACTGGAAATAGCCCTGATACAGTGGCCAATCCGGTTTTGAGATTTGGCACTGGCTTCCCATTGGTGCTTTATACATAATTGAGTATATATAAGCAGATAAATAATATATAACCAGAGTTCTTTAAGTGTAATCTGTACTTGTTTGCTGACGATGCGGCCATCACGACTTGCGCAAGGAACCCAGCCCACGTCATCAGTCGCTTACAAAACGCCTTGCATCAGTGCGAAGAATGGTTCGACAAATGGCGGCTGAAGCTTAGCGTTGATAAATGCAAAGCCATGTTCATTACCCGGAAACGCAGATATCCCCCAAGGCCCCTCATACTAAATGGAAGAAACCTTGACTGGGTTAAGAGCTACAAGTACCTTGGCGTGAAGATTGATTCTAGATTGGACTGGAACGAGCACGTTCAATATGCTCTCAATAAGGCTAAAAGGGCGAAGTTCAGCCTAATTGCGCTTTTGGAGAGAAACAGTGCGCTTGGACTAGATAATAAGCTCTTGCTCTACAAGGTTGTGATCCGCTCTATATTGCTTCACGGAATGCCTGCCTGGGCTACTATATGCAAGTCAAGATGGAAGGAACTCCAGACCTTCCAAAATATAACTCTCAGGACCATTGCTCAACTCGACAGAAGAGTTGCAAACAACTACTCCATACATGATGACTTCGGTATGGGACACATTGGTAGCTTTGTCCAGATGCTCCTCAAGAAGCTGCTCACGAAAATTGAGAGACATGATAATTCCTTGGTAGCCAATATATTGGATCATCCCTTAGCTTTTAGGGGTCCCTTAAGGTTTCATAGACCCCGTCATGTCCTAGAAGTCAACTTCGATGATCTCAACAAGGGCGTCTTTCCTGACTACTGGATCTCCTAACCCGCACTTGTCCGGGGTTATCACTACGTCAATCCACAATCCTAGTCTTCTAATAGTATGGAGTCTATGGATATAATAGAAAATAGTGACTGTTCGACAAACGGTGGCTGTAAGAGAAGTCACTCTGACGGAACTGATGAAGAAGTGGGTGACAGTCCCTGGATTGGTGTCACTAATAAAAAATTCAGAAAAGGCACGAGGATCGATAACCTAAAGACCGTCTCCAGAGTAAACGAAGAAGTCGTCAGCGCGTCTAGAATGAGGAATCTGAAGAATGGACAAGGTCGCTCGGCTAATGAAGACCATAAAATCACGAAGAGGTATGTACCGCCGATTATCGTGCGGACTCATGGCGTCCCGTTTAAGACGATTTTAACTGAGCTCGAAAAGCATGTTCCAGTGGAAAGTTAAATGTGAAGACGAAGAAACGCACAACAGGTTAGTCTCTGGAATTAAGTCTGATAATACTTTAAAAATTCAGCATCATCAACTGAAGTCGGAGAAGGTCTTGAAAAAAGTGATACGTAATGTGGATATTACGTATGACCTCGATGACTTCCAAGAAGACCTAAAAAGAGCCAACTACTTCCCGGAAAAATTAATTCGCTTGAGGAAAGTCAAAGGATCCATTGATATGCCGATGGTTTTGGTTCTGCTCCCGAACTCCGAACACAACCAATCACTGAAAAACATAACACGTATTGGGCCGCTTGCAGTAACAGTGGAGTCCTTTCGAGGGAACAAGAAGCCACTACAGTGCTACAACTGCCTGCGCATCGGACACGTATCCATGGGCTGCACGGAAGATCCTCGTTGTAATAAATGTGCTGAGGGGCACCAGTCAAGAGATTGCCCCAGGATCAAAGGACAAGACCCCCCAAAGTGCGTCAGATGTGGTGGACAGCACACTTCAAGTTACACGAAATGTCCAAAATACCCCCAGGTTCAAAGGATGCCCAGTTCTAAAGTGACAGTAGGCAAATCCTATGCTGCTGCTGTGTCTACGCCGGAAGATAAAGGCCTCAACATCAACGACCTACCAGGTATGTATAAGCAATTAGGACGTATCTTTCATCTGTTTTCTAATCTAGGCAAAAGTTACCCACAGTTGAATGGGCTCCTTACGACCAACTAATTTTAGTATGGCTGCACAACGTTATACTGTAATCAACAAAGGTGAACTTCGGTGCGTGATATGGAACACTAGAGGCATTCCCCGAAAGCGTATCGAGTTTCACAATTTTCTGTTAAAGCAAGACATCGACGTTGCTTTCCTTTGTGAAACTCATCTCAAACCAAGCTAAAACTTCAAGCTACCTGGCTATTGTGTGTACCGTAAAGATCGAATGGCCTCAAATGCTGCAAGATGTGCTTCCGGGGGCGCTGCAATCATCATTAAGAAGGGAATTTAACACCAAGAATTAGTCTCCAATCTTATGCAGGTATGGAATCGGCCTCCATCATTATCAATGACGTCTCCTGTGGTGAAGTGAAGTTCGCGGTGCTATACAATTCACCTAAACATTATCTTGACATTAGTGAGCTTGATGAACTCTTCAGTGGTGACACTCCAGTCGTCCTAGCTGGTGGCCTAAATGCCAAACACCCAAGCTGGAACTCCAGAACGCAGAATTACAAAGGGATGATTCTCTATAGGTACATACAAGGTAGAGATGATATCATCGCTGCTGGACCTGTGGAGGACACCTACTACTGCGACCACTCTCCTAGTAGTGACGTTTTGGACATCTCGCTCTTGAAGGGTTTCTTCAAACCGTACAATATCTTCACGATTGATGACCTTTCTTCTGACCACAAGCCTGTGGCGTTGAACTTTGACAATGTCGACATAAATTTCCGAGAGGAACTGATACATCATCAAGACTGGAAGCTCTACAAAGATATTCTTAAGGAATATGGCTGCCATCGCGACGTTGCTTACTGTACAGAGGACATCAATCAACATGTTGAAGACATCACCAGATGTATTAACAGTGCCATAGAAGCTAGTAAGTATCCATCAGAGAATAAACCTCCTCATCGAATCCAACTCACTCCTGGAATCCAACGCCTAATTTCCGAAAGAAACAGGACTCGTAGACTATGGCAACGCTATCGTGAACCCTGGCTCAAAACCAAGTATAACAGGCTAGTGCGAAGAGTCCAAGAGGATATAAAAGAGCTTCGCGACGCTAGATGGAATGAAAAACTCAAAAGCTTGTCGGCTCGCGACAATTCCATTTGGAGTATGCTCAGAGCTTTACAGAAGAGGAAGAATGATACGCTTCCTCCACTACGTACTCCACAAGGTGACTATGTCCAAACTGATCAGGACAAGGCCCAAGTCATTGCAGATTCACTGGAAATGCAGTTTGTTACTCCTACCAACGATAAGCCCGAGAGCCAAATCATGTCTCAGTGTGTGGAAGAAGGTATTGTCAACTTTGATGAAGTCCCGCAGCATTTAACGAAGTACAACATCGAGGCTGGAGAGATCGCCAACATCATAAGTAAACTGAAAAAGAAGAAGGCTCCAGGAAAAGACAAGGTGAATAATAACGTCCTTATGAATCTCCCAAAGAACTTTATTGACTTTCTCACCAATATCATTAGCGACTGCTGGAAATTTTCTTATTTCCCTGTGACTTGGAAGAAATCTATTGCGTTGAGTATCCCCAAGCAGGGGCAAAATCCCGCAATTCCGGCGAGTTACCGACCTATTAGCCTGCTACCCACGATGTCCAAGGTGTTGGAGAGAACGATCTTCGTCAGATTCCAAGATCACTGTCTAGCAAATGACCTTTTTCGGGAAGAGTAGTTTGGCTTTCGTGCTGCCCACTCTTGTCCGATGCAGATATGGAGGCTCGTTGAAGACCTGAGCACCCCCCTGAACCTATCCAGGTACTGTGGGGTGGTATTTCTCGATGTCAGTAAAGCTTTTGACCAAGTGTGGCACGAGGGCCTTGTCTACAAAATGATCAGAGACGGGTTCCCTGTCGATTTGATTTTGATGGTGAAATCCTTTCTTGACGGCAGATCCTATCAAGCCAAAGTTGGAGAAGATCTTACCACACCCCGTGTTGTAAAGGCCGGTGTCCCTCAGGGTTCTGTCCTCGGGCCTGTGCTATTTAATTACTTTGTACATGATTTCCCGAAACCCGATAATTGTAATCTGTATTTGTATGCGGATGACACTGCCATTATGACATGGGCACATCAGCCGGCTCACGTTAGCACTCGGCTGCAGTGTGCCTTGAAGCAGTTCGAAGACTGGTTTAACTGCTGGAAGTTGAACCTTAACGTCGGAAAGTGCAAGGCTTTGTACCTCAACAGGAAGCTCAAGCATCCCGCAGATTCTCTTGTTCTGTTCAATAAGAAACTGGACTGGGTGGACAACTACAAGTATCTGGGAGTTATCATTGACTCAAGACTTTTATGGAACCAGCATATGTCCTATGCTCTGAATAAAGCGAAGAGGGCTAAGTACAGTATCATAGCTCTCATGGGTCGCAACAGCGCCCTCAGCATTGACAACATGCTACTTCTGTACAAATCGATTATCCGGACCATACTCCTCTATGACATGCCTGCATGGGCGACTATCTGTAAACCAGATGGAGTGAACTACAGTCATTCCAGAATGTTACCCTGAGGATCATTGCCCACCTGGACAGAAGGACGGTGAAAAACCAATCCATCCACTTGGATTTAAACATGGCCCATATCGGAAAGTTTATACAGGATCTCCTTTTGATTATGATACAGAAGATGAAGACTCATGACAATAAGCTTGTGAAAGGGATACTGAAGAACTCAATGAATATGAACTGGCATACGAAGTATCGTAAGCCGAGGCACGTTCTTGACATCAATTTTGGAGATATTAGCAACGTCTCTTTCCCAGACTACTGCAAGATGTGATAATCTTATTTCTCCTTGTATTTTTTTTTTCGTTTGTTTTTTGTTTCTGACAATCGTCAATCTTATTTTCTTTTTTGTATAATATGGAAGACCGCTTGGGTTGGTTAGGCTTCTTGACTACCTCAGTGTATTTCATTTGGAGTTTATTCTGGTTGGATGAGCTTTGTGAAAGCGCTGCTTTCGTCCCATCCTAACAAATGTACACTTCACTGCTCGATTGTCGATTGTCGATGCAGCAGCATGCAGTCGACTGTCGTAAATATTTTTGGGGAAAAGTGGTGTTTCTTGTCTTGAAGACTTCACACTTGTAAGTAGACTTCACAGTTTTTAAGTTTATCTTCTCTCTCAATTAGCTGTTTTTCATTTCGATAGCTTAAAAGCCAGCATGTAATCATTTTTTTTTTTTAAATTTTATGATGTAAATTATTTATAAAAGTCTGATATTAATTTAGTGTCCAGCAATTGTGCTGAAAACATCGATGTTCTAATATATCGATGGTTTAACAATTCAATCGACATTTTCAACGAATAATGACCAACAACAACAATACGAGTGCACATGCTCAAAGAAATCCCAATATACCCTGCATTCAACCACCAAGTTTTAACTGAATCTCTAGAATTATGCAAAAGTTATAAATTTTTTTTTGCATATAGCTCAATAATTGTCACTTTGTAGCAGCACAGTACAAACTATGGAAAATATTTCATTTGCCTTTGTTCAATATAAATTACGAATGTTGATTAAAAAATTAAATTAACTCGGGTATAATTAATTACTGATAGATAAAATAATAGTGCCCATTGGCTTAGAGGGAAATGAAAAGTGACTCATATAATAATAACCTTTTAATAATAATCTTTTCAAACTCTTTCATCCTACATTTTTAAATAATAATAATAATAATAATAATAATAATAATAATAATAATAATAATAATAATAATATGTTGTATATAACTAATACTTATCTTCTAAAATATTTTACAGGTGATAAATTATCTAAGAGAAGGTTTATATCTGATGTTTGCTATTTATTTAAGCTTTATCATATCATTTACTCTTCTAAATTTCTTAATTATGTCCAATTACGTGTACCTAAGCTCAATTCGCGAAACAAACGAATTTTTTATTTACCTTTACTAAAGAAAACAATTGTAAATAATTTACCTTTCTATAAAATGTTTAAATTATGTAATATTATATCCAATCTCATTGATATCAATGCAATGAATTATAGCCATTTCAAAAAAATTGTTATAAAAAATATTTCACTCATTCTGTAATTCTTAATTATTTTTCTTTAATTACAATTTTTTTTTTTTTTTCATCTATAATTTTTATTTTACTTCAATTAATTTCATTGTAATTGCTTAGCTGTAAGCTGTTACTGGCAACACCACCTAAAGGCCTGGGCGCTGAAACGTCATTAACATTGTTACATCACCTCAGTAGGGAATTGTTAACCGTATTTCCACCAATAATAAGCCCTAAATTTTCCCTACTGAGGTGATGTATAGTTGTACCGCAAGATTTAGAGCCCTGAGTGGAATGCTCGATTAACAGAATAAGGGGAGTACGGCTCTTGCTCAAGACCATTGTTGAAATGATGAATTATTTCATATTGTTGGATTTTCGCTGACGCATTTGTCTTCAGAGCAATGATTAAATTTAATTGTTATTTTACAAGATTTTATTTTATTAATTTATGTATTTATTTTATTTATTCATTTAATCTAGTTTATTTAATTAATTAATTACTCGCTTTATTTATTTTATTTTTTGTATTTATTTATCATTTAATTAATGTATTCTTATTCTTATATTACTTATATTATTTTATTTATTTAATTTATTTTTATTTATCCACTTCCATCATAATTTTTTCATTTTATTTACACATTAATTTTTATAGCTTTTTCATTGAAATGCCAAATTGTATAATGCATAAACATTACCGCAATGCTGCTCTTAAGACTCGTTCTATGCTTATAAAGAATATATTTCAACTTTGGATTCAAATGTTTTTGGTTCATCTTTGGATTTTATGGTGTTTAACTATTAATAAAAATGGACTTATTAAATTAATCACACAATTATAAATAAATTTTTGAACTTATCTTAACAAATTAATTTAAAAATAAAACCGTAAATTCGGTATGAAATATTATAATATACGAATCCTTCTTTTAAAAATAACATGAATTTAGCATGATTTTCGAAATATCATATTTAACATAATTTTAAAGTAACATGCATTTAACATAATCGAAAATTAATACAACAGTTTTAATTTTCTTGAATGGATTTTCAGCGCTCAGTGTGTGATCTACGTCTTCTTCAACATCCCACCAGTCGTCATCAGAATCCTTAAAAATTCCTGTTTGAATAATTATGCAGTCGACCCTCGATAAGTGGATAGCCTCGAGATCGGAAGAAAATATCCACTTATCCGGAGTAGGGTGCTTTCGTTTAAAAAAAATACACTACTTAGTACTAACTGATTTAAACAGTGTCTAATGTTTAATTCAATCCCATTATCACGAAACAAAAGAATATTCCACTTCTGCATTCGCATTTGTTGATGGATTTTTTTTTCAACTACTAATCCCACAAGTCTCCTCTCGTGCTTTTTGATTTACCTCATAGAGTAAATTAAGGTAACTAAACGGGAACAATTTATTTTAGAGAAAATTTCTGTGTTGCACCGAAAGCTGGGTGTCTTCACAGAAGGATGCTGTGTACTAAATTCCGAATGACAACCGACAATCGAACAGTGTAGTGTATCGGTATTGGAGTGGAATTTGAAGCATAGCTTCCATAATATTACTCTTCATAAACATATTTCAAAGGAAGCCTAATGTACCCACAAAGGTCATCCACAGTATGAACGAATAAAACTACCTCCTCTTGGTGGAGGGAAATTTGGCTGACGATTGTCTGATTTTGGAGTATATCACTAAATAGAAAAGCTACACACACGAAACCCAGTGATCTGACAATCGAACAGTGGAGTGGTTATTTGTTCAGGTGGGACAGAAGCAGTGCTATCACGAGGCTCAGGAAAATTCTCAGAATTCACATTTTCATGCTAATCACCATACGAGTTCCAGAATTGAAAAAAAAGGCCAGCATTTTTAACTTATCTTTTTCCCCTCCTGCGTGAACAATAAATCCTGCTCCTTTACAGCAGTTTTTTAAAACTTCATTTTCATTGTCATTTTGCCAGCACTTTCCGAAAACAGCAATTATATGAATACACGTTTCATCCAAATATACATGATGGGTTTGTTTTCTAATCTCTTCTAGAAACGACGTCGAGCTGCAACTATGTCAAGCTTCTCTACGAAAACGCATCTATTAGATTTGCATTACATTTTTTTATGCAAGCTCCCTTATTTCTTCTTCTATCATGCTTATACACACTCACCAAAAGTCATGACACATCTGCCTAATAACGTGTTGGGCTCCCTCTGGCCCGGATAACGGCGGCGACCCGTCGTGGAAGAGAGTTTACCAGTCTCCGGAACACAACCACAGGCACTGCAAGCCTCCACTGCACTCCATAACGATGCTGCATTCACCAGTTGTGTTAGTAACGACCTGACAGATCGTTCGATGACGTCCCACTAATGTTCAATGGGATTGCAATCTGGGGAACGTGGAGGCCAAATCATTGCCGTGAAGTCGGTAGCATGTTCCTCCAGCCACTGCCGTGTCACAAGGGCTGTGTGTGGAGGCGCATTATCTTGCTGAAAGACGCTGTCGCCCGCGGGGTAAAAACAGTTCATGAAGAGGTGCAGGTGGTCCCCAAGGAGATCGATGTAGGAAATAGCACGCAGAGTGGATGTGAGATGGACTAATGGACCCATTGCATGCCACGAATAAACATCCTAGACCAATATGGAGCCTCCACCTGCCTGAGTGGTCCCCACCTGACAAGCGGGGTCCATGGCTTCGTGTGGCCTGCGCCAGACGCGTACACGACCATCGGCCCGATACAGTTGAAACCGTGACTCGTCGGATCAGGCAACCCTTCGCCAGTCCTCAGCGGTCCAATGTCGATGTTGGTTGGCCCAGGCTAGGCGTTGCCGATGATGTGCAGCTGTCAAGAGGGCACCCGTCGTGGCCTCCTGCTCCCAAAGCCTGCAACTGCCAAGGTTCGCCGAATTGTCGTCACGGACACAATTGTGGGACGTCCCTGGTTGTACCGCATGGTGATTTGAACTGCTGTCGCCCTTCGGTCAGCAGTTGCAAGCCGGGTGACCTGGTGAACACTTCAGGCATAATGAGGCGTGGGCGGCCCGTCCGCTGTCCGACATGGGTTGTAACCCCTCGTTGGATGTACTCTCGATAGACCCCTTGCAACGGTTGTGCGGGAAAATTGCACTGTGTTGGCTACATCTGATATTAAGGCACCTATCCGTCCGGCACCAACAATCATTCCCAGTTCAAATGAGGATAGTTCTCGGCGTGCTGCCATTTCTGCAGCTAGTATTTTGCTCACAATGATTGTGTGATATCAAGGAAGTCTGTGCACCTGCATTCCGAGAATGGAAGCAGCGGGATATGTCTCATTACGGACAGGGAACCTGATTGGAGGAGGGTGCCATGACTTTAGGTGAGTAAGTGTATATGAATCGCCTTTATTAATGTTAATGATATATATAAAATATATACACTGAAGAACCAAAAAATTATGACCATCCCCACATTGGTGAATGAACTCGTCAGGATCACATGGAAGGCACGTAATTAAGTGGGAATGGTATTTAACTGCTGCTAGAGAAGGTAAGGAATCGTTCTTGCACTTAATTTTGCGAGTGATGGGAAAGGCTGCTGATCTACACTTCGTCCAACAAGAGAAAAACAGGGTGTGTTTCCGGTCTGATATCGACTACTCACTCATCCGCAATGCTTTGTGGGATCTCTCCTTCAGCGGCTGCACAAGTCAATTTGTAATGGCGACGCCCGTGCAACAACTCTTCAGCCAAACAAGGAAAAACTATTCCCAGCCAGGCTAGGGAGAATTTTGTGCAACGTATTTTGCTACTTTAAAGGAAAATAGTGTTTTAAAAGCTCATCTGCTCTGATAGAAGAAACTTCCAAGGCAACGCAAGTTTCTTTTTCTTGCGTTCGAACAATTGTTCAAGAAGGAAACGAAGCGTCTTCATGCGAAGCTACCACCCCCCTCTCCTCGCTTTTCGACTCCTGGAAAGAAAAGGCCCAGGAAATCTCGAACAACGATATATATAAAATTGAGTTAAAAGATAATTTTATGAAGGGTACAACATTTTTAATTATAATTAAAGCAAAGCAATTGAATAATATTAAAGCTTCTGCTGTAATATTATAAAGCGCTTCTTCAATGAGACATGAGACAGAAGTGATTAAGCACATGAGGCCCCCTTTCTCTGATTGGCTAATCTGAAACTTCCTGTGACACACCCTGTTTTTCTCTTGTTGGATGAACTATAAGCGAATTTGATAGAGGGCAGATTGTAATGGCCCGAAGACTCGGAACGAGTATCTCCGAAAATGCACGACCGGTAGATTGTTCACGATCTGCCGTTGCTAGTATCTATGCAAAGTGGATAAATGGTGGTGAAACCAGCAGTAGACGCCCACGCGTCATCAAAGAAAAAGGACGTCGGAGACTGTCCCGCTTGTAAAGCAAGATCGGAGCCAGACAGTGGCTCAGCTGGCAGCCCAATACAATGCAGGTCCAAATGCAAGTGTTTCGGAACACACAGTTCAGCGGACACTGTTGGATATGGGACTGCGCAGCAGACGTCCCACTCGTGTGCCTCTGTTGAACAAGCCTTATTGTCAATTACGCCTACAGTGGGCCGGGAAACATCGAGGCATGTGCTGTAAAAGCTCTATTGGATAAATAAAAATAAATAAATAAAATAATATAATTAATATAAGAATACATTAATTAAATGATAAATAAATACAAAAAGTAAAATAAATAAAGCGAAGAATTAATTAATTAAATAAACTAGACTAAATGAATAAATAAAATAAAATAAATACATAAATTAATAAAATAAAATCTTGTAAAATAACAATAAAATTTAATCATTGCTCTGAAGACAAATGCGTCAGCGAAAATCCAACAATATGAAATACTTCATCGTTTCAACAATGGTCTTGAGCAAGAGCCGTACTCCCCTTTTTCTGTTAATCGAGCATTCCACTCAGGGCTCTAAGGCCCGCCGCAAATAAAAATTAAGAGCGACCTGGTCGCCAGCGACAGCTCGTCGCCGCCTGCAGTGGGGGGTTGGTCAAGGTCACACTGCTGACGTCAGTTGTCGCTCTTTGTCGCTTGTCGCCAGCTCTTTCCCGCCGCAAATACAAGAGTGTTGCCAGCTCACCTGTCTTTTCTCCTATGGTATATACATAATGATAACTATTTAAATAAATAAATGCGATAGTGAAATATTCATGCCTTTGGTCCTGTGAACTGATGTTAGTAATGGTTTAATTATTTTCAACTGATGTTTTTATTTATATCTCATTTTTTAAATCATAATTAATAACTAATTCAGAAAACAAAACAGGTGCAGACTATACAGGTGCTTAGAAAATATAAGCTAACATCAAAAATTCAATTATGAAAATATTGAAACCAAATATTGTGCCTTTCATTAATTTTATGAATAAATTATGATGTAATTTAAGTATTATCTAAGTTTTTTCATATTTAAGTATTTTTGTAGGGTTGTTTTAATACTTTTTATAGTGTCGTTTAAATAATAATAATAAATCCGTATTTTACGATACCCTTGCAAATAAGATGAATTTTACGAACGTTTAGCTTCTCAGGCTAATTTAAGATGAATCATATATACTATTACATGAATTTATTTGTTCATAATAATATGAACGGATATTTATAAGAGACTAGCAAAGGTACCCGGCGTTGCCCGGGATAATTACACTTGGATGTAAACAGAACAATCTCAAAAAATTAAATTAAATTTTGCAATATCTTAAAAATAAACACATGAAAATGCTTAGAATTAATACAGTAAAAATTCTTAATGAAAATTCGAAAAAAATCTTTTTAAAGGCTCACAATGGATGGACCGCTCCAATAATTTCTTACTCAGGTAATCTTACTTCAGATGTACACTTGATGTTGTTGCAATTTCCACTCTTCTCTCGTTGTGTTGAAGCAAAATTTGGCCTTTCATCACTTTGGGTAGTCTAGCGGTCGCCAATTCTTCTATTTACTTGCTTCCCATTTGCTCAATACAGCACGGAGCTAAAGGTTTGCTTTCTCTGTCGTCTTTCCACTCTTTCTCAATAGTCTGCTAACTCTTCATTATCTCCAGCTACTGATCATTTTTAAAGATTTTCAAGAAATTGTTAAGTACTAAGAACTCTCTTTTCAAAGAAAAACCTGAATAACAGGAATTCTATGCATTGTTACAAATTGAAACTTATCCATATTGCATCATCATTTTATGTTCATGGTTATAATTCTTGGAAAGATTGCTTTAACATTACATCATCATTCTGTGCTCATTGTTATTGGTGAATTGCGCGTTGATACCATTGTTGATGCGAACACAATGGGCCTATTGTTGGACAAACTTTGCCTTGCATTGTTGGTCATGAGATATATATTGTTGGTTCATGCAGTGTGTTTGTGAATTGCGTGTTGATACCATTGTTGCAAAAACTTTATCTTGCATTGTTGGTCATGCGATATTTCTCATTAATATGCCCTGCTATAACCATGAATATCGATTTTTTATCAATAATTATTATTTTTTCGAAATCGGATGTAGACAGTGACCTTCCTCATGCTTTGAAGGTCATGTATGCGAAATTTCATCAAGATCGGAATAAAACTGTAGATTTGTATAAAAAACGTACAGACCCACCCACAGACAGACCCACAAACATCCTTCTTTATATATATAGAAGACTAGCAAAGGTACCCGGCGTTGCCCGGGATAATTACTTGGATGTAAACAGAACAATCTCAAAAAATTAAATTAAATTTTGCAATATCTTAAAAATAAACACATGAAAATGCTTAGAATTAATACAGTAAAAATTCTTAATGAAAATTCGAAAAAAATCTTTTTAAAGGCTCACAATGGCTGGACCTCTCCAAGGATGCCACTGCTATTTTAAATAATTTCTTACTCACGTAATCTTACCTTAGATGTATACTTAGTGTTGTTGCAATTTCCACTCTTCTCTCGATGTGTTGAAGCAAAATTTGGCCATTCATCACTTTGTGCAGTCTAGCGGTCGCGGATTCTTCTATTTACTTGCTTCCCATTTGCTCAATACATCACGGAGCTAAAGGAGTGCTGTTGGAACTGGAGCCGGTGGTATGGCTCCAGAGGGGTGCTAAAGGAGTGCTTCCTCTGTCGTCTTTCCACTCTTTCTCAATAGTCTGCTAACTCTCCATTATCTCCATTTACTGATCATTTTTAAAGATTTTCAAGAAATTGTTAAGTACTAAGAACTCTCTTTTCTAAGAAAAGCCTGAATAACAGGAATTCTATGCATTGTTACAAATTGAAACTTATCCATATTGCATCATCATTTTATGTTCATTGTTATAATTCTTGGAAAGGATTGCTTTATCATAGCATCATCATTTTGAGCTCATTGTTATTGGTGAATTGCGTGTTGAAACCATTGTTGATACCTATTGTTGCACAAACTTTTATTTGCATTGTTGGTCATGAGATATATATTGTTGGTCCGTGCAGAGTGTTTGTGAATTGCGTGTTGATACCATTGTTGCAAAAACTTTGTCTTGCATTGTTGGTCATGCAATATTTCTCATTAATATGCCCTGCCATAACCATGAATATAAATTTTTTATCGATAATTATTATTTTTTCGAAATCTGAGGTAGACAGTGACCTTCCTCATGCTTTGAAGGTCATGTATGCAAAATTTCATCAAGATCGGAATAAAACTGTAGATTTGTATAAAAAACAGACCCACAGACAGACCCACAGACAGACAGACCCGTATATATAGATAGACTAGAAGAGGTACCCGGCGTTGCCCGGGATAATTACACTTGCACAAACTTTTCCTTTCATTGTTAGTCATGAGATATATATTGTTGGTTCATGCAGAGCGTTTGTGAATTGCGTGTTGATACCATTGTTGATACCTATTGTTGTACAAACTTTGCCTTGCATTGTTGGTCATGAGATATTTCTCATTAAAATGCCTTGCCATAACCATGAATATCGATTTTTTTTATCGATATTTATTATTTTTCCGAAATCTGAGGTAGACAGTG
>JAHWFO010063249.1:0-10007 GCA_023313115.1 Rhysida immarginata
ATATACAGGGTGTGCCAAAAGAAGCGGGACGGTAGAATATTTCGCGAAATTTACATCGGATCGAAAAACTGAAAAACACGTTTTCAATATTTTTCAAAAATCTATCGAATGACACCAAACACGACCCCCCACCCCCATCCTGGGAGTGGAGCGGTTGCAACTTTGAAATCTTAAATGGAAACCCCCATTTTTTATTGCAGATTCGGATTCTACGTGAAAAAGTGAACAAGTTTTAGCTGAAAATTTTTTTTGATTCGCGATAGATGGCGCTGTAATCGCAGAAAAACAAATACAGATCAGAAGTCTGCAAACGGTCAAATTTCTCGGGACATACGCTTCGGAACACAAAATTAGTATTTTTGAAAAGGCTATCTAATGATACAGTATGACAGTCGACCGATTGATGGCGCTCTAATTGCAAAAACAATTCTTTCTCGCAAGTGAAAGTATTTCTACAGCTAATAAGAGGTTAATGTCTTTCGTTGATTTTGTATCTGACTTTAGTAAAAAACTACGTTTAGCATAACCCAGGAACAACGACGTGGACATAATATTTTTTGTTCCCTTCGGAGTGCTTGTTTTTAACGAGTCTCCTTGCCTCTCACTTATCGGGGTGCTTGTTTCAGGTGAGTCCCCTTGCCTCTCATGATTGGCGCCAATAACTTTATTGTAGTAAATGCTCAAATTGTGCACCGTTTACTTCTTGGCAGTAAGCTAATCGATGGTAAACAGATTCGATGGAATTGTTTAAGTATTCTGCAGGTATTTGGGCAGCTACATCAATTATTCTCTGATGCAATTCATCTAAATTTTGAGGTTTCGTTTCGTAAACCCGATTTTTTAAATAACCCCACAAGAAAAAATCAAGTGGAGTTAAATCTGATGACCTGGCAGGCTATTCGATCGGACCTCTTCGTCCAATCCAATCCTATTTGATCAGGAAAATGTTCATCTAAATAATTACGAACGTTCCGTCCGTAATGAGGTGCAGCACCATCTTGCTGAAACCAAACGTGCTCCAAGTTATCGCCAGCAATCTCCCTTATTGCTGGAATTATTTCATTTCGAAGCATGTTTTCATACCTTTGAGCAGTAAGATTACCATCGATAAAGAATGGCCCAATCAAATGATTATTTATTATTCCAGCCCAAACGTTTAATTTCTGTGGATATTGGGTTTTGCTCTCTCGCATCCAATGAGAATTTTCGTCTGCCCAATACCTGCAATTATGCCGATTACAAGTACCATTCAATTGAAATGTTGCTTCATCTGAGAATACAATGTTGTAAAGAAAGTCTGGATCTTGATCTATTCTAAGCATCATGTCCTCACAAAATTCTAAACGTCGGTCGGGATCATCTTCATTTATCTCATGAACAAGTGTCACTTTGTAAGGATGCAATTTATTACTTTTCAAAATCCTGCGGACTGAAGATGTACCAATTTCTTGAGCTTGGGCAGTTCTACGAAGACTACTGTGAGGATTTTCCGTAAATGATAATAAAACATTCAACGCTGCTTCTTTGTTTGTTGCTGACTTTGGGCTTCCTAATTTAGCTCGATCTTTCACAGAGTCTGTAGCTTCAAATCTTCTAATCGTTCTCTCCACAGTTGATTTGGAGATAGGATCCATTCCAATTCGAAAAGTATCATTGAAAATATCTCTTGCTTCCGAGTATGACCTTTCCTATCACCCCAGCCTACCATCATCAGTAATGATATTCTTTCTTGTTCATTAAGATGAGCCATTCTGAAAGAAAAAACACTTTTTCAAATCAAATTTTTCTTTACAGATGAAGGTTCATCTGCTTGAATCAACTTAAACAGTTGAACTAATGTATCATTTAAATAGTACCTACCAAATCGATGAAGCACAATAAATCACAACAAAAATAGTCCACTTTTTGTTTACGTATTTATTAATAAAGAAAAGAATTTGTTTACAAGCGGAAAGAATAAGAAAGAGTAATTTGAAGGATTTTATTATGTTAATTTAAACGATGATATTTGCATTTTGTAAAATGAAAATACGTACTATCATTGTTAGATTTTTTTTCACAAATCTTATTTTCCACGATAACAAAACCATCCATCAAGAATTAAACAATGTTACAATATTGCATTAAAATACTGTATTGAGTATGTTAATTATTTTAATTGTTTTAAATATTTTCATTGAAAAAATTGATTTCCTCTTAATTATACCACCAGGGGGTGGGTGGGGGTGGAAATTTTTATGGTACTGAATACAGTTTTACACGTAGAATCTGAATCTGCAATAAAAAATGAGGGTTTCCATTTAAGATTTCAAAGTTACCCCCCGCTCCACCCTCGGGGATGCGGGTGGGGGGTCGTGTTTGGTGTCATTCGATAGATTTTTGATAAATATTGAACACGTGTTTTTCAGTTTTTCGATCCGATGTAAATTTCGCGAAATATTCGACCGTCCCGCTTCTTTTGGCACACCATGTATAATTTATATTTCTAAAATGAACAAGAGTATTGCAAGTAAGATAATAGACAATGATACAGTAAGAAAAAAAAGTGATTGCTCAATTATACAATATTATCTTGAGAAACTGGAAAGGACTGTGGATAACGACATGACCAACTGACAACAACCTCTTGTCCACAAAAGAAGACAAGAGGTTGTTGTCAGTTGGTCATACAATATTATCGTAAAATAGAAATACATTGAAGTTATCTTGAGCTTCCTTATATTTTACAGTTCGTTACATGACAAAATATGAATAATTTGAATTTTTTTTACTGTTACTGTAGTTTTTCAATAAGAATCTGCCGAATAAGAAAATCGGTTTAGGTTGTATCTTCTTGAAATAAAATCACGTTTTATTGAAACGAATTTACATTTTTATGCGTGAAACTACGTTTTATTGATGTGAACTATTATTTTTTTGATGTGAATGTTTATTTTTCAATATGAAACTATGTTCTTTTGAACGAAACTTTATTTTATTGACATGAAAAATTATTTTAATGATCAAAAATTACATTTTATTCATCGAAAAAAAGATATAAATAAAATCAATAAACCTTAATGGGGCAGATCTACATTTAAACAATTTTATTTCATTTATGATTTTATTTAACATGAAATAATATAAATAGGCATGTTCATCAGATCTGGACCTCTCAGATTGAGGCTATTTTGAAGATGTCATCTTTTTCAGAAGTTATTTTCGTATTAGCTTTTGCCGACGGGAAATTAAAAAATAATAAAAGCTATTTAATGTATTGTATAATGAACTGCACATTGTATATTTTATAATTAAAGCATTGTGATGTACATTAAACGCTAATTTCGTTTAATGTTCATCAGGACAGAATGCAACTTTCAGATCGAGGTTGTTTTGAAGTTGGCATCTTTTTTTAGAAGTTATTTTCGTATTAGCTTTAGGCAATGAAAAATTCAAATAAAAAGTGAATTAATGTAATGTATAATGAACTGTACATTGTAAATACAGTATAATTAAAGTATTGTGACGTACATTATACACTAATTTCGTTTGAACTTCATCAGCCCAAAGTTCGTTTCGAGTCCTCCCCCCAGTCGTTGCAAAGCCAATATTATACTCTTGTATAATACGGTCCCACAAATTTAGGTGCTTTTTTAGGCCAAATTTAGTTATTAGCATTATAGTAGAAAAAATATGATAAAGTTGAAATTGGAAATTGATATAGAAATTGTATTAATGAATAAATAAAGAAAAATTGGAACTAAATTTGCCCCTTTAACTGATGAGCCGGCCAGGTGCCCGAGAGGGCTAGGGCCTAGGTGTGGCATGGACGTTTGTGTTGGGTTGCATACAGATATAACTTGTATTAAAGGCGCTAAATGACCTTAGTAATCAATGCCAAAAATCCTAATCAACCAACCAACTTTTAATTGATGAATATAAATAGCGAAAAACAAACTGAAACAAAACAGTAGAATAAAATTGGTAAAATTCAGAACGTACATCTTCTTAATCTTCAAAGGTAACAACGGACGATGGACGATATAAAGTTTTACAGGGTGTCTACTGACCTGTAATTCCTATATTTCCTATAATTGTACTACATTTTAAAAATAGTACTTTAATTCCTATAAATTTACTATAATTCCTTACCAATCCTATAAATTTATTTTTTTTAAATTTTGTGCTTCCCTTCTTTTTTGTCATGTGTATGTATGTTAGTCAACTGCATTTGAATCCCCCTCTGCCTAGATTGCCTATACAATTACGTATGGTCTTGCCTGCCCCATACTTTCAAGAAGAATTATCAAGTGTACTTCATCAGAGCAATTTCTATGTCGTGAGTATGATGAAAGCCTGAACAAGATAGCCCAGAAGGGACAAATGGATATTGCAACTTGTTACTAGAGTAATGAAAAAATCGGAAGTTTCCACACCATATTTGACCTCGTCATTTTTAGGGCGTACCACAGCAGATCACTTATTTGAAGCATTAGCAAGGTCCTTAAGTGAACACAATGTAAGTTTCAAAAAGATTCTGCAAATAGCAATGCATGGGCCAAATGTGAATCTGAAGGTGTTGACAGAAATAAAGAAATTTATGGAGAACAGCAATCCAGATCTCTGTTGCATCTAGGCTTGAATAGAAGGGCGGGGCGCCCTGCCCTTTTTCAACGCGCCCTGCCCTTTTTCAACGCGCCCTGCCCTTTTTCAACGTGCCCTGCCCTTTCTGAGCCATCCTGCCATTTTTCGTTGGATTTATTTAAACTAACCATTATAATGTGCGCTTATGTCTCCGACTTGCCCTATTTTCTGACCAAATGTGCCCTAATTATTGTTCATTTCCCTGGATTTAACTAAGACTCAATCACGCAGTCTCTGTTTAAAATCGTATGAAACTGTGCCATATACCCTGTTGGGTTCAACTAACATTCTTTCACGCAGTCTGTGTTTAAAATCGCCTTGCCATTTTGCTAGATGCAACCCTGGATGACCCAGTATTATTTGACTTGGGAACATGTTCCTTACATATAGTCCATAAAGCATCCAAACCTGCCCATAACAAGTGCAAATGGCAGATTCATTATTTTTTACGTTGCTTATTTTATTTGTTTAAGGACTTCTTTCTCGAAGAGTGCAATTTAGGGACATCACAGGTTCTTCAATCTTCCCTAAGAAATTTTTGCGCAATCAGATGGATAGAAAATTCAGCAGCACCAGAGCGTGCCATCAACTTGCTTCCGTGTTTAAGGAAGTATGTATCTAAGTTATCTGAGCCACCACAAAGTGAGAATTTTACAAAATTGAAAGAATTTTTGAAAGACAGTGCATTGGAAGCAAAGCTTGGATTTTTTCAGTCTGTTGCATTAGAGTTGGAAGTCTTTCTCATGGCCTACCAATGCAATGAACCTCAAATTCCATTTCTTTATGCAGACATGTACACTATGCTATAAGGTCCCATGAAGCGATTCTTTAAAAAAAATGTGATGGTCACTGCTACAAACTCTTTAAAGGTATGCAAGATTGATATCAGTAAAAAAGAAAATTACACTTCTCGGCAGAGTATTGAAATTGGTTTTCCAGCATTGAAAGGTTGTAAGGGGATGACACAAGTGGATGTGGTTGCATTTCATAAGGACTGTCCTGCCTTCTTAATAAGCTTGTGAGAAAAGCTTTTTTAAAAAATCACCATTAAAGTTCAGGCTTGTACAAGGTGCAAGTTGTTTTGATCCAAATGTGATGCTGAGTGAAAATCTTCGAGAAAGCCGTGTGTCAGCAGGTCTGGTGGATTTCATAGAGTATAATAGAATGTCGACCACAACAGCAGATATTGTGAAGAGGAAATATTTCACTGCGATTTTGTAATTCAAGTGATATTTAAAAACCCTCAGTCTTTTTAATCGTAAAACTTCAAGGCTAGACCACATGTTGCCAGAGCTAACATATCACATTAAGGAGAGAAGCAATGCTGCTGTGGAGAGAAGTTTTTCTATTAATAAGGAATGCCTCATTGATAACCTAAAAGAGAAAACGCTAGTTGCACAAAGAGAGGAAGAGTTGAATGTCCTAAACAAAGAACTTGAAAGCGTAAAGAAATTAATGAAAAGTTAAAATATTATGTAGTATTCATAAAGCAATATTGTATATCATACAAAAAATGTGTTGATGCAATTTTGTTTTTTTTTCTTTAAAATTACATTAAAAGTTTACAAAATCATACTATAAATCCTATAAATATACTATATTTTGGAATAAAAAATTCAATAGACACCCTGTTTTATTCTAATTCACATCACATGTCCAAGTTCAACTTGCTAGATTGAGAATTCATCAAGTGACATTCTAATTAACAAAACATTTCATTTTGTCTGATCATTAACAAAAGGACCACACAGACATGTAATCACGGATTTGGTTGAAATTTTCGGAGGTCAATTTACAACATTAATATACTGTGACATCCGTCAGTTACAACGTGTTGTAACTTGTGCACCTAACCCCCCTTCCCACGTGCTTCGTAGATCGACGCCCATCGACGAGGATGAGAGGCCCCAAGTCACCAGCAAGCGTTCCGGAAGGATTGTGACCGTTTCAGACGCAGCCCACCAGGGGGCGAAGGAAGCTGAACGGCAGGCAGCCAATCAGGAGAGTGGCTTCGCGCATAGGGTTGTGGGTAATGCTAGGCGGATATATAAGGCGGATATTTCGAATGAAAGGCATCGTGGATCGAGCCTTTATTACAGAACGTATGCCGAATGTGTCTCTGCAAGTCTACACGCCTAGATCGTCGTAATCGTAAGTACCCTGTCTTTATGTATCCCCTAGCAGCCTTACTATGCAGCGTTAAGCCTAACGAAATCCATGACTTACTTGGACTGCAATATTAGCTTGACTCTTTTATTATTGGGAGCTGTTTACCTTCCACTTTATTGGGAAGACGTTTATTATGTTTATCTTTTCTTTATATTGTTAAACATCGATTAATTTTCTCTGGGTATCGATTATGCTATGGATTGTATATTTTTTTGATTAAACCGCTATTCGTTTATTTAAGCCACTGTTGACCCTTATCTTTATTTTATAAACAATTATTTTAATATACACACTTATTAAAATATCACAATACCTTCTGTTAAAAGGATTTGAATCAATAGCTTTTGTTTCAGAGAAAAAACATAAAATATTTTATGTTTACTATCGTAGTGCCAGATAATCCAAGTGAGAAGAAAGGTATACAACAGTGGTGGAGCATTGGTTAACGTCAGTCTCTGTGAATTTACTTGCCCGGGTTCGATTCCTGTAATATTAATTTTTTTATTTTTTTTATTTTGTTTTTTGCCATTATTATTCGTTTTCATTTTGCATAGTAACATTCACATGCATAAGCAAAGTCACAGGACCAAAAAAAAAAAAAAAAAGAAAGAAAATGCAAAATGCATTGTACAATATTTTCATGGATAGTCATTGCCAATCCGTGATGTGAAGGTGACAATTGCGAATATCGTTTCTTTTTCATTTCACATGCCAAATTAACATCTGTTTTCCATTTTCGGTTACTATGGAAACCAGATTGGGGGGAGGGGTGGAGAATGGATCCATCATCACCATCATGTTGCCGCCAATAACGGATTGGCAATGACCATCCGTGAAAATATTGTACAATGCATTTTGCATTTTCTTTGACCTGTGACGTTGCTTATGTATGTGAATGTTACCATGCAAAGTGTAAACAAATAATAACTGTGAAAAACACATAAAAAATGGAAAAAAAAATTCAGTATTACAGGAATTAAACCTGGGAATATCAACGCATGGGCAAGGAGTATGAAGACAGCAATCCAGGCACTACAATACCGCATGATTAATCTGTAGTGGACGACCCACAACATCTGAATGGTTACCAGACATCCTTAATCTTAATGAGATGCGACAATAAGCAAAATTCCCATTGCAAAAAATATCTGTGGCACCCTCTGAGAAAAGAAACGCTCAAATAACAAGAGACCATTCGAAGTGTTGTCATCTTGTCCTTATCTTTTGCACTCCTTGCCCATCTTCTGACAGTACTTGTGTTCACACGTGCATTGTGTTGCCTTAGATAACACTCATCCTTGATGAATGTCTGGGTGCACAATCACAGCTCGTTGTTTCAACTGAATGTCCATGTACGAGGGCGACCTGAAATGTTTCCGGAATCGACAAGAAAAACATGGTATTGGTGTGGTTTTTTATTTTTATTTTTCGATGTACTCTCCTCTAAGATCAATACACTTTCAAACGGTGCTCCAGTCTCGTCAAGCCGTTGGAAAAGTAGGATATTTCGAGGTCTGCAAAATAGCCATCTGTAGCAGCGATGGCCTCCTCATCTGAGGCAAATCTCTTTCCTGCCAGTGATTTTTTCAGGTTTGGGAATAGGAAAAAGTCACTGAGGGCTAGGTCCGGTGAATATGGAGGATGAGAGACTAATTCGTAGCGCATCTCATTCAATTTGGACACAACGATGTGGTATGAATGAGCTGGTGCATTGTTGTGGTGAAAAAGAACTTTTTTCCGCTGCAAATGAGGCCGTTTCTCCTTCAATACTGCATCGAATCGGGTCAATAACTCGCTATAGTATTGCCCCGTGACTGTCCTTTCCTTCTGCAGATAGTCGATGAGGATCACACCTTGGGAATCCCAAAAAATGGTCACCATGACCTTTCCGGCCGATGGAACGGTCTTTGTTTTCTTCGGAGCTGATTCGCCCAGAAAAGTCCACTGTTTCAGCTGTTCCTTGGTCTCCGATGTGTAGTGGTGGATCCAAGTCTCATCCACGGTTAAGAAACGCATGAAGAAATCCCTTGGATTGCGTTGAATCCTGGCCAGACACTCCTCCGAAATGGTCTCCCGTTTTCGTTTTTGCTCCGGTGTGAGCAAACACGGTACCCATCGCACGGAAAGCTTTTTCGTTCCCAAAATTTCGTGTAGGATATGGCCAACGCATTCTTCTGAGATGCCTGTTGTCTCTGCTATCTCTTTCAGCTTCAATCGGCGATCGACTAACACGACATCATGAATCTTGTCGACCATTTCATCGGTGGTAGCGGTTTTTGGGCATCCACTGCGTGATTCGTCACTTGTGCGGCCACGTTTGAACTCGCTCACCCAGAAGCTGATGGTCGAAAATGATGGACTAGATCCGCCATGAACCTCTAGCAAAATATTTCGAATTTCTGTGGCCTTTTTCCCAGCCACCCAGAAGTGTTTTATCACTGCATGAAATTCGATTTTATCCATTTTTACGAAACCACCTGACTTGCTGCACAAAACACACTCTTAAACAACAATTATTGACAGTCGACGTCTGAAATTTTGACAGTTGCTGTGAAAACGGTTGCCCTTCCCGCCCAATAAATCCACTTCAACCTTCTTGCGCCATCTCTTGCCGATTCCGGAAACTTTTCAGGTCGCCCTCTTATGTAGCCATTTTCTCAAACATTCTGCGCATGGGTGTGACTTTGTAGATGGGCGCCGCTGGGTGTCACGACAATCAATGAATTGGACTTTTATACCAGTTTCACGTCTGTTTCTCGCAAATTGTTGAAGCTATTGTATAGGAGACAAAACTTTTCAAAATGCCCACTTATATTGGTTCATTTTTTGTCATTTTATGTTTTAGTTTTCTTTTAGCTAATGGTATATATCAGATTTCACGCCTCCATTATGCTGCAAAACATTCATAAAAGTGGGAGAAAAAAGGATGCATCTCGAACTACATTAAATCCCAAGTTCAGAAAAAGCGACAATTGACTTTACCAATTCCAAGAATTAACATAACAGCGTCCTCTTGTTTCCAAAATATACAGGGTGTATCTGAAACCCTGTCACAAACATTTAGGGGAGGTAGTATGAATGATTTTAAGCAAAAAAGTTCATATGAACATGGATCGGAATTTGAACAATAACAGAGATACAAACAGAAATAAAAATGTCGCCACTAAGATCAACAAGTTAATAACTCACTTTCTACAACATCTAGGATGATGAAA
>JAHWFO010063250.1:0-12270 GCA_023313115.1 Rhysida immarginata
CAAGTCCTTCCAAATGTAAGCTCTTTTTTTACGCAGATGACGCTACTATACTGGCCTGTGCTCGTAAACCAGCCGTAGTAGTCTCGCGGCTACAGAAGGCTCTAAAGTAGTGTGATAGCTGCTTTAGCAAGTGGAGGCTAAAATTGAATGTAGACAAATGTAAGGCGATGTTTGTCTCCAAGAAGAGAAAGAGATCATTAGATTCTCTAACACTATATGGCAAAAAACTGGACTGGGTTGAAACTTATAAATATCTTGGTGTTGTTATTGATAATAAACTCCTACTCTATAAGGTCATTGTTCGGACCATCTTGACGTATGGTATGCCCGTCTGGGCCACAATATGTAAGACTAGGTGGAAAGAACTGCAAACGTTCCAAAACGTTACCCTTAGGACTATTGCGCAAAAAGATCGGAGAATTGTTCGCAATTCCTCCATTTATAATGACTTAAACATGACTCATATGGGCAAATACGTTCAAGGGCTCATGGAATCCATGCTGCCCAAAATAGAAAATCATAGCAAGGAGCTAGTCTCCGGCATTTTAAATCATCCTATGCATAGAAAGAGATATCGTGATCCAAGGCATATACTTGATATTAATTTTGAAGACTTTGATAATGTCATATTTCCAGATTACTGGACTTCATAGGTCGTGTTTTATCTAATACTAGTGGTCTGCTTCTAGTCTAGACAGTCGTCAATCAAATTTTCCTCCACCTAGAGGAGGCAATTTTCTTTCATACTTTGGATGACCTTTGTGGGTACATCAGGCTTCTTTTCTAGTTCAGTGTATTTCCCTTGGAATATGATTATGAAGGGTGAGATTATGGAAGCTATGCTTCAAGTTCCACACGAATACTGATACACTACACTGTTCGATTGTCGATTGTCGTTTTAACTTCTTCAATATGCAACTCGTTGTTGATTGCAGTCATTTTAATTTGCACTAAGAAGCGTGATGATGGCCAAAGTAATCCCAGGCTGGGATTCCCAGCATTTTTGTTTCATGTGGTCCGCTGTAGTGATGGGACGATAGTACTTTTTAACTATGATAGTGCTATCGATAGTTGGTTTTAATAATGATTGATTAATCGATAGTTAGAACTAAAACTATCGATATTATCTGGTCTCATTTTCCTGACCAAGTGGTAATTAAAAAAAAAAATTATAGCACACTCGCCCATAACATAACCAAGGGAATTATACTGAGTTAGACGAGAAGCCTGATGTCCCTCGAGAGTCATCCTGAGAATAGAGTCCTAAGTGGTAGGACAAGGAATAAGATTGTTGATTGACGTAGAGATAGCCCTGAGCATCTGCGGCTAAGATATACAGAAGTCGGGGAAGACAACCTTATTTATGTCATCGAAATTAACTTCCAGTACGTGAAGGGGTCTTCGTATCCTTATGGGACCCCCTAAGGGTCCAGTATACTGGCTACCAAGGGATTGTCGTGGGTCTCAATTTTAAGAACCAATTTCTTAAGGAGCATTTGGACGTAGCTACCAATGTGGTCCATATTGAGGTCTTCATAAATGGAAGATTTGTTGGCAATTCTCCTGTCGAGCTGAAAAATGGTCCTAAGGGTTACATTTTGGAAGGTCTGTATTTCGCTCCACCTTGATTTGCAGATAGGCGCCCAGGCAGGCATTCCATGGAGCAAGATTGTGCGGATTACCACCTTGTACAGCAAGAATTTATTGTCCAATCCAAGGGCACTGTTTCTCCCCAAGAGCGCAATCAGGTTGAACTTTGCCTTTTTAGCCTTGTTGAGGGCATGTTGGACATGGTCATTCCAGTTTAGCTTAGAGTCAATTTTTACACCAAGGTACTTGTAGTTCTTCACCCAGTCCAGTTTTTTGTCATATAAGGCCAGGGTTCCTGGAGGATTTTTGCGTTTACGTGTAATGTACATAGCTTTACATTTCTCAACATTGAGCTTTAACCTCCATTTGTCGAACTATTTTTCGCACTGTAGCAAAGCCTTTTGTAAGCGACTAATGATGTGTGTGGGATTCCTTGCACTTGTTGTGATGGCTGCATCATCAGTGAATAGGTACAGTTTGCATTTTGCGAATTCCGGCAGGTCGTGAATGAAGAAATTGAACAGCACCGGTCCCAGAACTGAACCCTGGGAAACACCCGCGTTGACATCACAGGAATTAGACAAGGTGTTTCCAACTCTGACACGATAAGATCTTTGCGACAAAAAGGAGCGAACCAAGGCAATCAATTCATCAGGGAAACCACAATTTATCATTTTAAAGATGAGGCCGCCGTGCCAAACCTGATCAAAGGCTTTATGGACATCGAGAAAAACAATTCCACTGTACATCGAGTAATTGAGAGAACTGTTCAAATCTTCAACTAGCCTCCATACCTGGAGCTGGCAGGAGTGATTCGAACGAAAGCCAAATTGCTCCTTGCGAATTAGATTATTTGATTCACAAAAATCATTGAACCTCTTCAGAATTGTGCGTTCGAAGACCTTAGAAAGTGTAGGCAATAAGCTAGTGGGCCTGTAGCTGACCGGAAGAGCGGGATTGAGGCCAGGCTTTCGTATAGAGACGATGACTGAGTTTTTCCAGGCATATGGGAAGTAGCCGTGGTTCCAGCAGTCGTTTAAAATCTTTGTGATAGCGCAGATTACCTTTGGAGGCAGATTCTTAAGAACACTGTTAGTGATGGTGTCTAGTCCAGGAGCCTTGTTTCTCTTCACTTGCTTAATGATGTTCGATACCTCGGCGTTGTCAATGACATAGGGAGACTTTTTTACACGATGGATGATATCAAACTTAATACATCTTTCTTTAACTTGACGTGTGTTCTCGATACCAGCCAGTCTATCTTCAAGAGGGGTGGTGAATTGACTCTTAAGTGAGTTTGCGATGAGTTGGGTCTTTTCCTGGGGACTGCTAACAAAGTTCCCATCATCCGTAAGCAGAGGAGGTAAATCGGTGTTCTTCTTATTCTTGAGGGCCCTGACTGTGCACCAGAGTGAGTTGTCCTGGACTGACAGACTCTTGATTTTGCTGCACCATCTTTGGATTCGTAGTTCCTTGATCTGTTCGCTGACCTTGCGTGTTAATCTGTTGTACTTAGTCTTGAACTGCAGATACCTAGTACGTTGCCACAATCTTCTGAACGAGTTCTTATCACGTATGAGTTGCCTGATGGATGGGGGGAGATCGAGATGGTCGGGTCTCTTTCGGTCAATGTCAGTAGCACTAGCATCACTGGCTGATATAATCGATTGAGTGATTTCACTAATATTCCTATCAATGTCAACATTGTTGGCAGGATCAGTATATGGAATGTTATACTCTTTAAGCAAGTCTCTAAAAAGCTTCCAATCCTGCTTCCGTCTGAGACTGACCCTTAGGTCAAGGTTTAAGCCCTCAAAGTTGAGAGCGATTGGGCGATGATCGGAGGATAAGTCGTTCACAGTAAAGATATTATATGGTTTGTAAAACCCCTTGAGGACAGCAATGTCAAGTACATCACTAACGGGCGAGTGATCGCAACAGTAGGTGTCGTCAAGAGGACCGATGACTAAGGTATCAGATTGGTTACCAAGTAGCCATGGAGAATGGAACCGTTATGATTCATACGTTTAGAATTCCAAAGTGGGTGTTTGGCATTCAAGTCACCCGCCATAATGACTGGATTGGGACCGTTTAGGAAATCATCGAGCTCGCAGGGTTCGAGCTTGTGCCTGGGCGAATTGTATAAGGAGATAAATTTAACTTCCCCTCCGTCCACGTCATTTATAATAACTGACACGGCTTCCATTCCACGAAGCTGGTTGTGGTAGTCTCACGATGGTCTATGCCTTGTTTTACTATGATTGCTGCCCCACCAGACGCCTCTGCAATTGACAATCGATAATCGAGCAATGGAGTGAAGAATCAATTGCGAGTGGCACTGAAGCAGAGCTCCCCAACTCACTCGTCACCTGTATAAACCAGGTGAATTACACTGAGATAGGTGAGAAGCCTGAAAAAAACCCGAAGGTCCTCCTCAAGATGAATGAAGAATATTCCCCTCATTCTGGGGATAAAAAGCTTGATTGAAGATTGTCATAGAAAAGGGGGGGGGAGCCAGAGGCGAACTAGGCTATCCAAAAATCGGGGAAGATAACATTCCTGACATCGTCGAAGTTAACTTCAAGGACATGGCTGGGCAAACGATGTTTTAAGCGTTTCCTGTAGTCATTAGGGTTGTGAATTTCAGACACCAACTGATTCCTGTGATTAAGCATCTTCGGGAGCACAGTGGTTATCGTATGCTGTACAAACTTGCCAATATGCGTCATCCCTAGATTCTCATGGACGACATTATTCTTGGCTATTCAACGATCCAGTTTCAAAATTGCTCTAAGAGTAATATTTTGGAATGTCTGCAGCTCCATCCACCTTGTTTTGCACACGGAAGCCCAAGCTGCCATACCATGAAGCAAGATCGTGCGGATGACCATTTTGTAGATGAGCAGCTTGTTATCAATGTTAAGAGCACTGTTACGACCAAGCAACGCGATCATACTGCATTTGGCCCTCTTTGCCTTATTCAACGCGTAGCAAATATGTTGATTCCAGGTGAACCTGGAATCGATCACCACACCAAGATATTTATACTCTTTAACCCAGTCGAGCTTATTTCCGTACAGGGTAAGCAAACCTGGAGGGTTTCTGCGTTTGTTTGTGAAGAACATAGCCTTGCACTTGGCAAAATTTAACTTCAGCCTCCATCTGTTGAACCATTTTTCGTAGAGATGCAGCGCTTTCTGCAAGCGAGAGATGACATGGGCAGGAACACGGGCAAAGGTTAAGATGGCCGCATCATCAGCGTAGAAGTACAGTTTACACTTTTCGGGTTTGGAAAAGTCCTGGATAAAAAAATTAAACAAGGCTCGTCCCAGAACTGATCCCTGTGGGACACCGGCTTTAACCACACATGATTGGGAAAGGAAGTCACCAATTTTAGCTCGAAAAGACCTGTCTGAGAGTAATGAGCGGACCAGCATGATAAGGTCATCTGGAAATCCAAACTTTATCATTTTATAAATGAACCATCATGCCAAACTTGGTCGAAGGCCTTGCAAATGGCACCATATAGAGACTTGTTAAGAGAGTTTTTTGCGTTGACAGCAAGCCGCCATATTTGCATTTGGCAGGAGTGGTCCGTACGGAAACCAAACTGCTCATCACGAATAAGATAATTAGCAGAAAAGAATTCATTGAACCTTTTAAGAATTGTCCGCTCTAGAACCTTAGACATAGTTGGTAAAAGGCTGATGGGCCTGTAACTTGCAGGCAATGAAGGGTTAAGACCTGGTTTAGGAATGCTTAGGATAATTTCCAGCCAGTAGGGAAATATCCGAGTTTCCAGCAGTCATTAATTAGTATAACGATGTCAAGAATCAGGTTGGAAAGTAGATTTTTAAGTGCATTATTTGTGGTTTCATCCATTCTAGGGGCTCTTTTATTCTTGAGTTTCTTAATGACTTCTACAATTTCCATCGGGTAGATTGATCGCTCTATAGGAATACGCCGACCCTCATAAAAATCGGAACACACATCACGAACCTCGCTGATTGCATGCTCTCCGTCCGGAGTATCTGGAATTGGGGTGATGAATTGAATGCTAAGTGACACAGCAATTAATTCAGCTCTATCTTGGTCTGTAGTAGTAAGAATAGTACTGTCTGGAGAAAACAGGGGTGGGAATTTCGTTTTCTTACACTTAAGAGCTCTAATCATAGTCCAGAGAGAGTTGTCATGAGTTGAGAGATTCTTCAATTTGCTAGTCCATTTTTGCACTCGTAGCTCTCTTACTTTTTCGTGGACCCTCCTAGAAAGCCTATTATATTTTCTCTTAAAGACGTGATCACGTGTAAGCTGCCAAAGTCTTCGGAAGGCATTCCTCTCTGCAATAATTTGTCTAATACTTGGAGGAAGATCGAGATGGTCAGGATATTTAGGGTCTATGGGGCAAGCACTAGCAGACACCGCATTGTTGATATTATTGGTAATGTCTATGACTCCATCATTGATTTCATTGGTGCTGGAGGCACTCGCTGTGTAGCCGTTGTTAGTTTTAAGATGGTCACGAAAGAGTTTCCATTCCCGCCTTATAGGTAGTCGATTCAGGATGTCCATTTTTAAGCCATCAAAGTTAAGGGCAACTGGAAGATGGTCAGATGTTAGATCGTCCACCGTGTAAATGTTAAACGGCTTGAATAGTCCCTTGAGAATAGCAATATCCAGGACATCGCTCACGGGAGAATGGTCACAATAATATGTATGCTTGATTGGACCGATGGCGACAGTGTCCAGCTGATTTTGAATGTAACCATATAAGATAGCACCATTGTGATTAATGCGTCTGGAATTCCAGTGAGGGTGTTTTGCGTTTAGATCGCCAGCCAAAACAACAGGAAAGTTACCAGAGAGCAAGTCTTCGAGCTCGCAGGGGTCAATCGCATGCCCTGGGGAATTCTAAAGCGTAACAAGCTTCACCCAGCCAATCATGAGATCCTTGATGAGAATAGACGCCACCTCCATTCCTGCATACTTCGGGGTAATGACCTCAACATGCTCAATACCTTCTTTAACTATAACAGCCGCTCCGCCAGAGACATTATGAGCAGGATTTTTTGGGACGATAGACGATGTATCCAGGCAGCCTGAATAACCGTTCCGTCTTGAGGTGCGTTTCAGAGACAAAGGCGATATCAATTTTGTTTCTTGATATAAAGTCGAAGAACTCCTCTTGCCTACGTGAGATGCCTCTGGTATTCCAGATTGTACATCTAAGTTTACCTTGAATAACTACTTTGAAGCTGTTACTAGCCATAATTAAGCTTTAGGGAATGATCTGACAATTTGTGGAATAGGCTTTCCGATTTTTTCATATAATTTTAGCATCGCGCCTAGTTTTTTGTTCATATCTTGTAAATCCGAAGGGTTGAAGCCTTTATCAACAGTTTTTGAAACCACCGATGCATAGGATTTCTCTACAATAGTCGTAGCACTAGGCATTCTGTTTTCTTTGGGATATTTAAGACATCCTGAGAAACTTGAGGTATGCTGTCCTACACAGCGAATACATTTAGGTGGATCCTGTCTCTTTACATTTTTGCATTCCCTAGACTGATGGTTTTCAGCACACTTATTACAATGAGGTAGCTCAGTACAGCCCATGGAAACGTGCCCAAATCTGAGGCAATGGTAACATTGTAGAGGTTTCTTATTACCCCAAAACAGCTCAACAAGCACTGCCAGATGACCAATCCGAGTGACTTCTTTAAAAGTTCTACTGTGCTCAGTATTTTGAAATAGTGCCAGGAACAACGGCATTTCAACCGAGTCATTTGCCTTTTTAAGTTTTATTACTTTTTCAGGGAAGTAATTTGTCCGTTTGAAATCTTCAAAAAAATCGTCTAAATTAAATGTTACATCAACATTCCTTATAATATATTTTAAAGATTTTTTATGAGTGCCCGTAATGAAGCTGCAAGCGGGCTTACTAGTCTTGAACATACTATTAGAGAAATGATGAACTCGCTCAATACATGTAATTCATATGCGCCCGTGATTGTGGATGCCATTGAACCTTTGCAAGACATTAAGGATCCCTCACTTAACTGTGCAGAGACGCCTTTGACAATTGACAATCGAACAGTGCAGGTAAAACGAAACGAGTGGTGCGAAAGCAACGCTTTCACTGCCATACTCGTTCAGAAAGTAACCATGGGAAGTACACTGAACTAGGCGAGAAGCCAGATGAAACCTAGTTAAGTCATCCAGAGGATAAGATGGAGTCCTTTCCTATCAGGACGATAGTGTTGATTGTTGATTGACGAGGGACAAGGGAGACGAGGAGCTAGGAGATTCAATATTCGGGAAATATCGCCTTTTGGATGTCGTCGAAATTGATGTCAAGGAGGTGACGCGGCCTGCGATGTCTAAGAAGGCTTCTGAAGGTGCTCAAAAATATCTGCAACCAGAGGATTGGAATGGTCCTTCATCTTCGGAAGCAGCTCTTTCATCAATTCCTGGACATGATTCCCAATGGGAGGTATCCTAAAATCGTCGGCAATAGAAGTATTTGTTGCAACTCTCCTGTCAAGTTGAGCAATGGTCCTCAAGGTAACGTTTTGGAACGTTTGGAGATCCTTCCATCTGGACTTACATATTGTAGCCCATGCGGGCATACCATAAAGCAAGATGGTTCGGATTATCGTCCTATACAGCAATAGTTTGCAGTCCAATCCAAGCGCGCTGTTCCGCCCCAGAAGAGCTACCAGACTGAACTTTGCCTTCTTTGCCTTGTTGATGGCGTAGGAGACATGGTCTCCCCAATTTAGCTTGGCATCTATCAGTATTCCGAGGTATTTGTAATGTTTTACCCATTCTAGCTCTCTACCAGAAAGGAAGAGAGGACTCGGGGGTTTCCGAAGTTTCTTTGTAATGCATTGCCTTGCATTTGTCAACATTTAGATTCAGTCTCCACTTAGAAAACCATTTCTCGCACTTATGTAAGGCATTCTGCAATCGAAATATGACATGAGCAAGAACGCGAGCAGTGGTCATGATGGATGCGTCGTCAGCGAACAGATATAGCTTGCATTTTGTAAATATTGGGAAGTCATGGATGAAAAAGTTGAAGAGTGCAGGGACAAGAACAGAACCCTGGGGAACACCAGCTTTGACGTCACACGGGTTTGACAAGGAGCAGCCAACCTTTACACGAAATATCCTGTTCGACAGAAAGGATCTAATCAAGGCAATAAGATCGTCCGGAAATCCACAAGCAATCATTTTGTGTATTAGGCCTTCGTGCCAAACCTGATCAAAAGCTTTTCGGACCTCCAAAAACACAAGACCACCATATTTAGCGCAGTTAAGAGGAGTGTTTAAATCTGCAACAAGCCTCCAGATCTGGAGTTGGCAGGAGTGACCTGGTCGAAAGCCGAACTGCTCTTCACGAACAAGATTGTTTACTACACAGAAGTCGTTAAATGTCTTAAGAATGATGCGTTCAAACACTTTTGATAGCATATGTAACAAGCTTATAGGCCTAGCGCTGAAGGGAGAGCAAGGTTTAGACCAGGCTTCGGTTTGATAACGATTACAGACTCTTTCCACTTGACAGGAAAGTAACCATGTCGCCAGCAGTCATTCATGGCCCTGGTAATAGTCGCAACAACATTAGGAGGTAAGTTCTTGAGAGTGCTCTTAGTGATGGAATCGATACCTGCTGCTTTCCTGCTTTTAAGATGCTTGATGACATCGGAGATTTCCTGAACACCAATAGTGTTCTCACAGGTATCAATACGATGAGTGAGCTCGTATACGATACATCCATCGTTGACAAGAAGAATGTTTGGGAAATTGTCCGGGTTGTTCTCACCAGGAGTGGTAAATTGTTTAACCAGGGATTCGGCGATCAGTTGAGCTTTATCTTGATCGCCCGTGACAGCATTGCCATATGCAGTAAGCAGCGGTGGTAAGTTGATGGGTCTGTTTCCTTTTAGAGCCCTTACAGTACCCCAGAGCGAGTTGTCCTGGACTGACAGGGACTTTAGCTTTTCGCTCCATCTTTGATTACGTAATGATTTAACCTCTTCCTGGACCTTGCGAGCTAGCCTGTTGTATTTCGTCTTGAAGAAGGGAAGTCGTTTACGCTGATATAACCTTCTATAGGAATTTCTTTCAAGTATGACACGCCTGATGTAAGTAGGGAGGTCGAGATGTTCAGGACGCTTTCGTTCAGTAGTGAAAGTGCTGGAATCTGTAGCATCATTGATAACACGAGTAATAGAACTGATACTTGCATTAATATCCTCGTTGTCAATAACCTCCTTATATGGAGAGCTGTTTTCTCTAAGGATATCCCTGAAGAGTTTCCAGTCTTTGCAATCGACAATCGAACAGCCCAGAGAAAAACGAAACGAGCGGTCCGAAAGCAACGCTTTCACTGCCATACTCATCCAGGAAGTAACCAGGGGAAGTACACTGAACTAGGCAAGAAGCCAGATGAGACCTAGTTAAGTCATCCAGTGGATAAGATTGGGTCCTTTCCTATAAGGACGAATAAGTTGATTGTTGATTTACGAGGGGCACGAGGAGCTATGAGATCCAGTAGTCGGGAAAGATGGCCTTTTGGATGTCGTCAAAATTGATGTCCAGGACGTGTCGAGGCCTGCGATGCCTGAGAAAACTTCTAAACGTGAGTGGATGCTCCAGAATATCTGCAACCAGAGGATTGGGATGGTCCTTAATCTTCGGAAGAAACTTCTTCAGTGACTCCTGTACATAGCTACCAATGGGAGGTATCTCAAAATCGTCGGAAATAGAAGTATTTGTTGCAACTCTCCTGTCGAGTTGGGCAAATGTCCTCAAGGTAACGTTTTGGAAGGTTTGGAGGTCCTTCCATCTGGACTTACATATTGTAGCCCAGGCAGGCATACCATAAAGCAAGATGGTTCGGATTACCGTCCTGTACAGCAATAGTTTGCAGTCCAATGCAAGCGCGCTGTTTCGCCCCAGAAGAGCTACCAGACTAAATTTTGCTTTTTTGCCTTGTTGATGGCGTAGGAGACATGGTCGCCGCAGTTTAGCTTGGCATCTATTACCACTCCGAGGTATTTGTAATGTTTCACCCATTCGAGCTCTTTACCAGAAAGGAACAGAGGACTCGGGGGTTTCCGAAGTTTCTTTGTAATGAACATAGCCTTGCACTTGTCAACGTTTAGGTCGAGTCTCCACTTTGCAAACCATTTCTCGCACAGATGTAAGGCCTTTTGTAACCGTGATATGACGTGAGCTGGAACGCGGTCAGTGGTCATGATGGACGCGTCGTCAGCGAACAGATACAGCTTGCATTTTGTAAACGTTGGGAAGTCATGGATGAAAAAGTTTAAGAGTGCAGGGCCTAGGACAGAACCCTGGGGAACACCAGCTTTGACGTCACACGGGTTGGACATGGAGCTGCCAACCTTGACACGAAATATCCTGCTCGACAGAAAAGATCTAATCAAGGCAATAAGATCATCCGGAAAACCACAAGTAATCATTTTGTAAATCAGGCCTTCGTGCCAAACCTGATCAAAAGCTTTTCGGACATCCAAAAAGACAAGAGCACCATATTTAGCACAGTTAAGAGGAGTGTTTAAATCTGCAACAAGCCTCCAGATCTGAAGTTGGCAGGATTGACCTGGGCGAAAGCCAAATTGCTCATCACGAACGAGATTGTTTGCTACACAGAATTCGTCAAACCTCTTCAGAATGATGCGTTCGAAAAATTTTGATAGCACGGGTAGCAAACTTATGGGCCAGTAGCTGACAGCAAGAGCAGGGTTTAGACCAGGCTTTGGTATGGTAACTATGACGGACTCTTTCCATTGGTCGGGGAAGTAACCAAGTTTCCAGCAGTCATTCATGGCTTTGGTAATGATCGAGACTATATTAGAAGGCAAGTTCTTGAGCGCACTGTTAGTGATGGAATCAATACCTGCTGCTTTCTTAATTTTAAGTCGCTTGATGATGTCGGAGACTTCTTGAGCACTAATGACTTCCTCAGAGGTGGGAACACGATGAATGCACTGGTGAGCGATACACACATCGTTAACTAGCTGAGTGTTTTGGAGGCTGTCCAAGTTTGTCTCACCAGGGGTGGTAAATTGACTTTTCAGGGAGTCAGCGATCAATTGAGCCTTATCCCCGTCACTGGTGACAACGTTGCCATTGCCTGCAAGCAGTGGCGGCAATTGGATTGGTCTATTACCCTTTAAGGCCCTCACAGTTTCCCAGAGCGAGTTGTCCTGGACAGACAAGGACTTCAGTTTTTCGCTCCACCTTTGATTTCGTAGTGCTTAATCACAGCCTTTGCAATCGACAATCGACAATCGAACAGTGCAGGGAAAACGAGACGAGTGGGAAATAAAATGTTCGATACTCTGGGATTCTTTTCGTACGAGCAAACACTGAGATTATGGCTGATCGACGCTATACCATTATTAACAGAGGAAAGCTTCGTTGCGTCATATGGAACGTCAGGGGAATTCCCCGGAGGCGTATTGAGTTTTATAACTGTTTAATTAAATGGGATATAGACGTGGCATTTGTTTGTGAGACACATCTAAAGCCGGGCCAGGAATTCAGAATCCCGGGCTACTGTGTCTATCGCAAAGATAGAATTATTACTCCCAATGTCAAAGCTCATCTGGAGGTGCAGCAATTATCGTTAAAAAAGGCATTCGG
>JAHWFO010063266.1:0-14559 GCA_023313115.1 Rhysida immarginata
CCCCCCCCCCCCCCCCCCTCGCATCAGTGTACAGGTCCATAGTCCAGACATTTTGCCGGTTCCTCAAGAAGTCAATATGCAGAAATGGATGCCTTATTTCATTAGCTGGGGAATAGAGAGTCTGCTTTTCTAGTGGAGGAGTCTGTGAATTGAGGAGTGATATTATTTGACTTCAGCACAGCTTGATATTCCTGTTTCTTTTGTGTTGACAAGGTGTTTTTATGTGGATTTTAAAGTTAGTATTTTGCAGCAGGTGGAAGAGACTGTGTGACTGTTAGACTTGAGAACTGCAGCGTGAGTGTATAACCTGTGAGCACATCGACTGTTTTGTTCAATACACAGTTTAGTCGGCTGTAGCATGAGGGCTAGCAGAAACATTCGCTGGGCCACGTTGATTGAAGTTGTCTGCTTTTATGTATTTTTGGCCTTTTTTGCTCTCAGTTCTCAGTAAAATTGCATTTTGTGTTTTGTTTGTTTGTTTGACAAGATCCCCAATGATTTTTCCCTGCAGAATTATGAAGGAAGAGTCCTGTCCCATTGATTTGCATATGTGGTTTTAAGCAGCTTTGACTATCATTGGTTCCAGATAGTTGAGTGAGTCTGTGATTACATTACAATGTCCCCTAACTAATTTAATTGCTTAGTTGATTAAGTGATACTGGCCCTGGTACTTACTCACTGATGGTGTGGATGGAGAGTGATGATAATATAATATAAAATATACATCTTGATTTATTTGGACTAAATAAAATTCGCCTACTGTGTGTTAAAATTATATGCGAGAAAAGATTTCCTAAAAGTCTGAAGCAATCCACAATTGTACCGTTATATAAATCGGGGAGTCATGAAGAAATTAAAAACTCTAGACCGATAATTGCCTTATCTCCTATAACAAAAATAGTGGAGAAATTAATATTTTCTGATTTGATTGATTACTTTGGCGAAAAATACCTCCACAACAATTTGGGAGTCGTCCTCAACGAAAGGCACAGTGGATATCAATTAAACTATATATTAATGCGATTGACTCTTTGGATCTTGGCCAGTGTTTTATGATTGCCCAGACTGATATATCGAAAGCATTTGATACCATTTCGAGGGCACAATTACAAGAGGACTTGGAAGTAACCTACTCCTATATAGATCTGATCAAAGATTATTTCAATAACCATACTAATCGAATATAGTCGTCGCCGCCGATAATAAAATATTCATTGCGAGGTATTGTACAAGGATCTGGATTGGGCCCGCTTATATATGCTGTTGCAACGGCATCTGTTTATAACCACAGATTTAATTTACAGATTGTAAACTATGTCGACGATAATAATTTTTATATGATTCTTATTACAGCCAAGATCAAGATATTGAACAAGATATAAGTTATCTAGAAACCTGGTATAGCTGCAGAGGACTGTCTCTGAACAGAGAGAAAACAAAACAGTTTATTGCCTATAGGAAAAGCCCAACCCAAGACACCATTAAGGTTTTGGGAATAACGTTTGATACCAGGATGAACTTTGGTAACTTGAGTCTAGTTAATTTGCATCGAAAAACACTTAATAAAGCGCATTCGCCCATATCTTTCTTATTATGAAATGGCTAGACTAATCCATGCTGTTATAAGGCCAATATTACATTACAGTGTTATCTTTTGGGGATGCTCAAAAAATGAATTTATAACGAATTACAGTTGCTTATAATAAGATCATCCGAACAGCTATTGGATTAACTAAGTATGAATCGATAACAAGAAGTTGCTCAATGTATAAAATACCGATTATAGAGACAATCCGGAGAAGTGGCATGGTCGCAGAATAGGCAGATTCGATGCGTAGTGAAAACCACCCCGCTGCGCTTATACGATCGTGGCTGTGTTTTACAGAAAAACATCGAAGAATATGGATGGGGAAAATTCTGGTACCGCATGTGACATCAAATTTTCGTGACCAGCATTTCCCTTACAATGCTATCAAATATTGGAATGATCTCCCGTTCGATTTGGTTGTCTTGGTCTTGACTGTAAAGCTATCGCATGTACAATATGTTGTTAGCATTTTAGAAAACAACTAATTTGGTTTTACACTGACGCCAACAATTGTGCATATTTTCTGGTAAACTCGCTGTTGTTTATTGATTTTTATCATACAATTTTATTTATACACATTTGGTGTGCTGACAATAACAATAATAATACTATTGTATATCAGGTGGTCCTTAGACGCCTCTGATCCCAACAGACCGAGGTCCAATGCGGGAAAGAATAAATAAAAAAGAAGACAATTAAAAATATTTAACTAAAGAGACAAATAGGCTTATCATTAAAAATATCTGTCATAGAAAAAGTCTTATTTAAAATATCTATTAGTTTAAAAGCAGGATCCAAATTAATTAAATTAGTACGGCGTTGTCCAGTAAATAGCAAGGTCTGTTTTTTTTTTGGAGCTTGGGATGCGAACCCAAATTTGTCCATTAATAATTTTAATTAGAGTGTTAAATATGTTTATGATTTGATGAAGGTTAAAAGAAGAAGTTCTAACGATATTGTTAAAATTACGATTTATAAAAGAACTAAAATACCGTAGTTGGGTCTCCAAATACTCAAATAATTGGTTATTATAGGAGTACCAAATACAGGAAGCATATAGAAATTTTGGTATTATTATTATTATTATAGAGAAGTAAGAAAGTATTCTTATTTGCGAGTCGTTTCATTATTCCTATTCTCCTACTAATTTCCATTATTACATTTTCAAGGTGATTAGGAAAATTTAATTTTTTGTTAAAAGTGACTCCTAAATCTTTCATCATATCTTGACGTTGAATTTGGTTATCGTTTATTCTGTAATTAAATTCAAAATTTGTTACTTTACGAGAATAGGTTACATAGCAAGATTTTACGGGATTTAACAAGAATCCGTTTTTCGCCGACCAAGAAATACCGTCTATAGCTTACGATAATTTCCGACAATCTTCCCAATAAAGTTTCAGATGAAAATAGTTAACTTGCCTAATTCTCTTATGATAAAATATATCCGCCATAAATAAGTTGAAAAGGACAGGTCCGAGAGGAGAAACCTGAGGAGCCTCCACTACGTATTGTACCTTTAACGTAGTATCCGTTCTTATTCATAATTGTAAAAGTTCTGTCTAGCAATAGGGAAGCGAACCAATTAATTAGATTATTCGCCAAACCAACTAATTTAAATTTCTGCAACTATGAAAAGTCTTACTGAAGTCCAGGTAAATAACGTCTACTTGGTTACGCTTTTCCATTTGATTTACTAAATAATGCATCAGACAAGCCAAATTGGTAATCGTCGATTTGTATTTTCTAAAGCCATGTTGTTCTTCCGGTAAGTATGGGTCTAGAAATGCTGCTAAATACCTAGCAACATAAGATTCTAACATTTTTGCGGGGTAAGCTAAGATCTGTAAGTGAAAGTGGAATTATATTGACTGATTTCCATTCGGCGGGATAAACCCCTGATTGAAGTGATAGATTGAATAATTTTTGTATCGGATGTAAAATTGCTGGTAAGCATCCCTTAAAAATGTAATGTGGAATTCCATTAGGGTGAACAAATTTTGACGCAGAGATCTGCTTTGTTAAGTTGATAATTTCCGCCTTAGAGATTGGAGGTAGAATAAATTTCTCAAAAGGATTTTGTACTCTTATCTGGATTTGGTAAAAACGAATCATTACTCATGGTAGATTCGAAATGGGATACCACTTCATCTATTTTAATTTGGTTTGCCCAGCTATTTCGTGAAGCACTCGTCCCTAATAATTTCTTCGTCACTTCCCAAAACGTGCTCGTTTTACAATTAACATCTTTTTCTAATGAATTATAATACTCATCAAAATTTCGACTATATGCAAATTTGAAATTTTTTATTGCGACTTGAAATTCATTAAACTCTTCAATAATAAAAACAAGGTACTTACCACATTGTATATGTTAACCTGCAGTTGGTTACCCATTTGTTGCAGGGTCTCCTTAGTTCATGAATTCTTTTTTAGGTTTCTTGACGTCATTCCTACAACAGCGAGGCCAACGAGAGATAAGCCAGGGCACTCAAAAGTCACCTGACCATCGGGGTCCGGACAACAAGTCAGCCTTCATTGTCTCCATCTTGAATTTTAACAATTAGTGTTTAACAAAAAACACTCAATGTTAAAATCGAACATGAGAACAATGAAGTTTACATTATTGCTAGACCTAAATTGGTCAGGTGACTTTTCAGTGCAGGAACCTGTCTTTCCAATACCGCGTAGAGAGAAAGCCTGCTTACGAAAAAATCATACATTGTTACATCTCCTACGGGGTTATTATTGGTAGAAATATGATTAACAATACGCTACCGTTGGTGATGTAGCAACGTAGCCCACGAGAAAGACAGGCCCCGGCGCGGAAAATTCACCTGACCATATTAGTCCGAGTAACAATGTAACCTTTATTGTTTCCATCTTGGATTTTAACAATCGATATTTTTTCGTTTGTTGGAAACAATGAAACTTGGATTGTTGGCCGGACTACTATGATCAGGTGACTTTTCCGCGCCGGGGCAACACTACCTAGCACAGAAACGTCATATATTGTTACATCACACAAAAGCGGCTATTGCTAGTCGTATTTCTACCAATAATAAGCCCTGAATTTGGCCGTTTGATGATGATGTAACAATGTATGACATTTCTTTGCCTTCTGTCTAGGTGGTGTTGGCCAGGACTGTCGTTCTCGTGAGCTACATGTAGCAATGTATGACGTTTTCGTGCTCAGGCGAAGCCGACGCGATATAATCAAGCCCTGGCACTGATTTGTGACATCATGCAAAAATAATTTGAAGAACAAAATAAGGATATTTAAAATTTAAAGTAAAGTGAATGACCCAAGTTTGGCATTAATGCATTTTATTCTACTCTATTTTCTTAGTTATCTAAAATACAAAATTCATATTTAAAATACGTTACGAAAACCGATGGGATTTCAACAATGCCAAGTAACGTAGTGTCATGGCTTTGTATAGATCGCGTCGGCTTCGGCTCAGGCTTTAAGTAGAAGTGGTGTTGGTCTTTCTCGTGAGTCTCGTATAGCAGGCGAGGCCAACGAGATAACAGGGCCTAGCATCAAAAAAGGCATCTGACCGACTTGGTGCTAGCAACAATTCAACTGTCATTGTTTTCAACAAACGGAAAAACTCTGATTGTTAACATCCAAGATGGAGACAGTGAAGCTTAAATTGCTGCTAGCAACGCGATGGCAGGTGACGTTTTTGCTTCCAGGCCTTGTTGTCTCCTAGGCCTTATATAGCATGTAGCCCACGATAAAGTCAGGCCTCGGCCAACACAAACAAGGCATAAGGCCTGATAACGGAGATGTCATATATTGTTACAACATCGTTAGTCGACCATTCTTAATCCTATTTCTACCAATAAAAAGTCCTAGAGTTGGTCGCTAATGATGATGTAACAAGGTATGACGTTTCCGTTATGAGGCTTTATGTGTAGGTGTTGCCTCGGCGCGAAAAAGTCATCTGATCATAGTAGTCTGGCCAACAATCCAACCTTCACTGTTTTGCAATAAGCGAAAAAATATCGATTGCTAAAATCCAAGATGGAAACAATGAAGGTTGGATTATTACTCAAACTGGTATGGTCAGGTGATTTTGCCGCGCAGGGGCCTATCTTTCTCGTCGGGTACGTAGAGCAGCCATTCCACATATTTTCCAATCGTACCGGACTTTACTCCTTTATCTTTTAAACCGGGCCCTTGCTGCACTGCCCTGTTTCCTGACCTCATAGACGATGATTTGGTTTGCTGGATCCCAACGGACGAACCAGAGCGAAGTTCCTCATCATGCCTGCTGGACAGATTCTGTGCTAGAAAGCTGATTTATGAATTGGAGCAGACTGATTTTAATATATTAATGCATAGACTGACTGAAGAAAGATGGGTCTGCTCGAGTTCTCGTCCCTTTCGGATTCAGAAAACCAGTTCCGTCTTCCATAGAGATCGGGGAAACTGGACATGATATGTGGAAGGAGGAATGAGATCCAGGGCCAAGGACATGTACTTTGTGGTGAAGGATGGAGGGAAGAGTAAAAAGTTTGTTTGACAAAACAGTGCTGGCGCTTGTTGCTTTGATGGATTATTTTGTATGGAAGGTTTTTAAGGGGAAGTTGTTTGTTTCTTAATTGGGGGAGAGAGGAGAATGGGGATTTTGTTGGGGAGCCATCTCTCTCTCAGCTGCAGTAGTAACATTTTTCCAGTGTCCAAGTGATTTTGCTTTTAGCATATAAACTCGTGTTTGTAAAAATTGCAACACCAAGGAGGAATCATGAGAATTAAATGAAATTTATTACACAAACGCCTTGTATTGGTACCAATAAATGATTGTAGTTTCAAAAGAAAAAAACAATGTTGAGTGTCCCAAATGAGTATTTGGATGTGTGCGCTGCATTAAGTGCTGCTATACGACGTGGCAGGGAATCAAATAGATTTTGAATATCTGCCTCGGGAAGAGCATTCCATATTGTTTGTATGCTCGTTCAAATTTCTTCGATAGAAACTGTAGGACGACGGTCACGTGCGGAATGCCGACCAACGAAATCCTACACATCACATATTCGATAGGCTACATATCCGACGAATAAGCAGGCCAAGGAAGAAGCTGTATGTCTTCTGCTGCAAAGAAGTCTTGAACATTCCTTACAATATGTGGGCGGGTATTGTCCTGTTGAAAGATCTCTCCAGGAATGCCTTGAAGGAAAGGAACGAGTTCGGGCTTAATCACTTAACTGATGTACCGATTAATGTTAACATTACCCACAGTTCGTAGCAGCTGAGATCGTTCCCGATATGCAGTCACATCCCAGACCATAACTCCGGGTGCTTGTCCACTATGATGTTCGGTAATGCACACCGGAAGGTAGCGTTCACCGGTATAGCGTCTAACACGAATGCGGCCATCATAGTACCACAGATTAAAGCGGCATTCATCAGAAAAAACATTTGCCAATTAGCATGCCAGTCTCGATGTTCGTCAGTCCATTGCACCCGCAGGCGTCGATGGTGCTGAATCTGGGGGATCCTGTATAAAGGGGTTCTTGCATGCAGCCGACGGTACAGCAGACGTCAACGAATCGACGAAGCAGACAGGGATGCGCCAGTATCAGTGGACAATTTGCTGCCAACGGTCTAGAGGAAGCTGTACGATCCGTCAACGCTGTGCGGACCAGATGTCTATCATCGCGTGTCGGCGCCCGAAATTCCGAGTCGTCCGATTCTAATCGGTCTACTGCTTCCAAACTCGCATCACTGTGCTGCTGTTACGCTGCACACGAACTGCTATTTCACGATAGGAAAAGCCTCTTTCACGAACGCCGATGATTCTCTCCTGTTCAAAGTGCATAAGTTGTTGAATGTCACCCTCTTTCCTTGAAGAGATATCGTTACGTCTCACCTAACGTTTACCACTAGCACATAACCATAGACTAATTTCCACGTTCCGATACAGCCCACCTCCGTTTATACTGTTTCAGCAGCAATTCAGAGGGCGTTGGTGAGCCATGCGTGCGTGGCGACTATGAAATTTTAATCATTTGCATAACACACTAGAATTTGCATTAGCTGAAAATTGCAGCTTAGTCGCGTCATTCCTTCATAGTGTTGCAGTTTTTACAAACATGAGTTTATTTGTATGGTTGAGTAGGTTTCCAGTTGGTTTGTTCATAGATACACAACATTAAATTATTGAATCGCCAAAACTTTTTTGATGTTTTTGTTTAATTGATTCATTAAAACAAAATCCATTTTTTTATTTAGGGTGTATCAAACAAATACATATTACAAACGTTTTTGAGGGAAGGGTCGTCGTCACGTGAAAATTCTTGGTTTGTGCTGAGGTTTTTTTTGAATTAAAGTTTAAAAACTAATACTTAACCTCAAAAACTCAGTAAGAAATTGTCGAAAATGTCCTGCGTGTGCATTCTTTTCGGATTATTGTCTCATCTCTTGTAATATGCAATGAAATTGCCCCACCAACAAGGAGATATCCCTTATCCATATTTAGTGGAGGGGTTCGTCTACCTCCGACTAGTAAACTAGATGCATACTCACGGGACATGACCATTTAGGTTGATACTGGGTGTCCGAGTGCCGGTATAAGCTCGACACTTCACACCTTTGCGAGACGTTCCATTCAGTAGGGAGGAAGCAACTGCCTCGTGAACGTACAGTACTGTAATCTGCACAACGGTCTCAATACCCCGACGACGACAACGACAACCGCTCACGCAATTAACGAACTTTAAATGAGGTCGGATTTGGCCTCTCCGAGGCTGGATGGTCAATCAGACGGATTGCTCTCCATGTGTCGCGGGACGCAAGGACGGTAGGCCGATGTTGGAGGCAATGGCGAGAGGAAGGAACACGTGCGAGAACACCAGGCTCTGGAACCCGGAGAAGCACGTCAGCTTGCACCGATAGGCGGATACTGCGAACAGCGCTAGCGGACAGAACCATCAACCTCCGGTATGCGCGACAACATCACTATTCCCGGTACTGTTCCAGTTTAAATAGCGATAATAGCACGCCGGGTAACACGCCGCGACAATGTCTGCCAGGCGTCCATTGTTGTGTCTTCCTTTGACAACTGAGCACCACGCGATACGACCGCAATGGTGTCCTGAACGTTTGGGCTGGCGAATGGAATGGCGCCCTATGGTCTTCAGCGACGAATCCCGCTATTGATGGGACACCGACGACATACGCGGACGGATGTGGGGCAGACCATTGGAACTTGCCAATGAACAATGCATCTGGTATCGCCATAGTGGACCAACACCTGAGATCATAGTCTGGAGTGCCATTTGCTCCGATACCTGATGGTGACCATCCAAGGCACCCTGACAGCGGCACGGTACGTTACAGAGATTCTCCAGCCGGTATTACTACTCTTTCTGCACACCAAAACCGGCGCAGTCTTTCAGCAGGATAACGCCAGAACGCAAACGGCAAACATGAGGATGGTATGTCTCCATGAAATCAACTGCCTGCCATGGCCAACGATGTCCCCAGACCTATCACCAATTGAGCATGTGTGGGACATGATGGGACGTCGTTTATGATCACCACGCAATCTCCATGACCTGACACAGCAGGTTCACAGGCCTGGACAGACGTTCCCCAAGATGACATTCGCTAACTGCATGATCACCTACACCTGTGGCTGGAACAATGCATCGCTGCTAGAGGTGGTGCCACAAACTACTGATGCCTCTTTTCGTTGGGACACCCTGTACAAACAAACGAGCGCACGTCTTGGCTCCATAACGTAATAAAGGTGTGTTCAGATATATCTCTTGCTGTATACCTACTTTTGGCTCATTAGTAAAACTCCTTTTGGGTGGGGCAATTTCATTGCAAAGCAGTGTATTTGAAGACAGGGTGCCGAATGGTTTCTCGCAGGATACCATGAGGAAGGGCGGCTGAATGACCAAATTGTTTTGTACGTGGCCAACAGATAAAAAAAATTCCGAAGGATTGAGGTCGGGGCAAGGTGCAGGCCATGGTACTAACTCATCCTGGAATAATAAGACGAAAATGTATCTACACATCCTCTACAAGTCTTGGAAAGAAGGGTTGAGTGTCTTTTGAAGAAAATCTATGTCGCGACACCGCATCTAACAATTACTGTCCAATTACTTTTGGATAAATTCACTCACTCACCAAAAGTTAAGGCACACCACTCCAATCAGATTCCCTGTCGCTAATGAGACAGATCCCGCTGCTTCCGTTCTGGAAATGGAGGTGCACAAGACTCCTTGATATCATACAATCATTGTATGCAAAACCTGCTGCAGAAACGGCAGCACACCGAGAACTATTCGCATTTGAACGGGCGATGATTGTTGGTGCCAGACGGATGGGTGCCTCAATGTCAGATGTAGCTAACACCCTGCAATTTTTCCATCAACTGTTGCAAGGGTCTATCGAGAGTACACTCAAAGAGGTGTTCGCCTGGTCACCTGGTTTGCAAATGCTGACCGAAGGTCGACAGCGGGCCAGAACTCCATGCGGTACAACTAGGGACGTTCCACAACTGTGTCCGTGACGATAATTTGGCGAACCCTGGCACATTCAGGGATTAAGAGGCAGCGACAGATGCCACTCTCGACAGCTGCAAATCGTCGACAACGTCTAGCCGGGGCCATCCAACATCGACATTGGACCGCTGAAGACTGGCGAAGGGTTGCCTGGTCCGACGAGTCACGGTTTCAGCTGCAACCGTGGTCGTGTCTGTGTCTTGTCAGGCCACATGAAGCCATGAAACGCGCTTGTCAGGTGGGGACCAGTCGGGCAGGTGGAGGCTCCATATGGTCTGGGTGTTTTTTCGTGGCATGCAATGGATCCATTAGTGCATCTGTCATGCTGTCTACGTGCGATTTCCTACCTTCGATCTGCTTGGGACCACCTGTATCCCTTCATGAACCGTTTTTACTCCGCGGGCGAGTTCATCTTCCAGAAATATAATGCGCCTCCACACTCAGCCTATCTGGTACGGTAATGGCTCGAGGAACAAGCTACCGAATTCACGACAATGATTTGTCTTCCACATTCCCCAGAGTGCAATCCCACTGAACATTTGTGGGACGTCATCGAACGATCTGTGAGGTCGTTATCAACGCAACTGTTAAATGCAGCTTCGCAATGGAGTGCAGTGGAGGCGGCATGGCTTGCAGTGCCTGTGGTTGTGTTCCGGGGACTGGTAGACTCGTTCACGTCGGATTGCCGCCGTTATCCGGGCCAGCTGAGGCGCAAAACGTTATTAGGCAGATATGCCATGACTTTTGGTGAGTGAGTGTAGTGCCCACAGAATATTTATTCATAATCTGTTCGGATTTTTTTTAATGGACTGTGCAAACAACTAAGACAGATGCAGTCTAAATTGAGATGCACAATCTCTCCAGTATGTACATTCACAGTCCGTGTATTCCATCTAGTTCCTGCCACACACAGTCATTGTCGTCGACACCCGCGAATGCGTGTAGATTCTGTCTCTCAGTTATACCATAGAACGTGCACGTTAGAGGGCTTGTCTCACCTGCTCGGTTGTTTCACCCGATGCTTCTAGTGATGTCATTCAGTTTTTTTGAATGAAAAGCTTTTGTGTTGTTTTTAGGCGTGTGTATCAGAGTGTGACATTGCCTTCTTTTCCACCAGTGAGCAATTTTTGCAGGCACTTCTTATCTCTCGTCGTGGCAAAATTCAACACGGCAACGGTCCCCCACCCCTCCTATCTCTCCTGACCTGGCCCTCTGAGACTTCTATCTCTTCCCTAAAATGAATGAGCGATGTTTTGACACCATTGAAGATATCCAAGTGGAATCGCAACCTGTTTTTGAACACCATGCAAGAGTGCTCCAGAAATAGGAAAATCACTAGGTCGTGACATACGTGCCGGAAGAAATTACGTTGTACGATAAGATTTCTGCTTTTTACAAGAAAATTATCGGGAATTTTGGGTGTTTCTTCCACTCATCGAATGCTCAGTTTTTTGATATTCTTTGTACACACAGTCCAGTGACATTAATGTGACCACCTGTCATTAGCCAGAATAAACACCTTTCGCGGGGCGGACAGCTGCGCGACGGGCAGGAAGAGTCAGTAAGGTTCTGGACGGTATTGACAGGGATGTGAAGCCATGCCAACTCCAGTTCTGTGGCGGGCCGCCGTAGGTTGCGCAGTGGCGGATCTATCAGGATGGTCCCATAGATACTCTATAGGGTTTAATTCCGGAGAGTTTGAGGGCCAGGGGAGTACCGTAAACGCATTTACCGTGATCTGTGTGGCAGTCGCAATTGTTCTGCTGGAAGTTGCCATCGTGCTGAGGAAACACAATTTGCATGTAGGTGGGCATGGTCGGAAAGGACAGATGAATACTTTCATTGATCCATGGTCCCATCCTCGATAATGAGTGCACAAGAGAATGCCGTAAGAGCATTCCCCAGACCATAAAGCTGCCTCCTCCGGCCTGGATCTTTGCACCTGTTGCAGGCCGTTTGTTTTCTGATGCTGAAAGCCGTACACGCCATTGCCCATCTGTCCTATTGAGCATAAACCGTGATCCATGGCAAAAAAGCTACCTTTCCCCATTCTGCGGTACTGGAGTGCAAATGTCAGTCTTTGTCGCCAGCAAACTGTCGTTAGCATCGGAGCACGTTCCAGCCGTCTGCTGCGGAGCCCCATATGAATAACGTTCGCTGAAGTGTCGTTCAGGATACACGTTTGATAGCCTCATGGCTCATCTGGGAGGTGATTTGGCCTACTGTTGCACGTTTGTTCTCTAGCACGCGTTTCCGTAACCGTCATCTATGGCCCATGGTGCCCCACACTTGGCATATCGCTGATTTTGGGTATTGCCATTCTGCCATGCACGGTACACTTTCACCACGGCGACACGCGAACAGTTCATAAAACTATCCGTTTCGGAAATACTGCAACCCTTGTCTCGGAAGCCCATGATCATGCCTTTTTGGAAGTCGGATAAATCGCTACGTTTCGCTATGACTCCATCAATTGCAAAGTTTTTTGGTTCATTTTGACACCCTTCCTATACATCCTTTTACCTCTGATATTGGTACGTACCTTTTGGACATAAACATTTTCCGCTGGTATTGAACGAACGTAAAGGATGGTCACAATAATACTCGGCACCCCGTCTTTAAATACACTGCTTTGCAATGAAATTGCCCCACCCACAAGTATTTATCCGAATGAGCCAAATGTAGGTATACAGCAAGAGATACATCTGAACACTTTTATAACGTTATGGAGCCAAGACGTGCACTCGTTTGTACAGGGTGCCCCAACGAAAAGAGGCATCAGTAGTTGTGGCAACACCTCTAGCGGCGATGCATTGTTCCAGCCGCATGTGTAGGTGATCATATAGGTGGCGAATATCATCTTGGGGTACATCTGCCCAGGCCTGTGAACCTGCTGTGTCAGGTCATGTAGATTGCGTCCAACCATGTCCCACACGTGCCCAATTGGCGATAGGTCTGCGGATCTCGCGGTTCATAGTAGGCAGTTTACATTTTGTGGAAATTTCTAAAAAAATTAAAATTGGGAATCAATCAAGGCCTTACCCAGGGGAGGGCTAGCACCCCCCCCCCCCAAAAAAAAAAATTCCACTTTGTCAACTATAATTCTGTTGTTTGGGGATCTATCCCCTCCGCTAGAAGAAAAGAGCCAGCCCCCTCTCCTTCCTCCCGAAATAAAATTCAGGGTACGACCCTGGGATCAATGCACTGTTTCAGTCTTTGTATAATTACAGTCCACACTTCTTATTGTACTTAATTAGTTTACATTTGTTTTTTTTTAAAGTCTGCTTTTGTAATTTGATTGAGTCTATTTTATTGTACTAATAATTCATTGTTATAAGATAATTTGACCAGTGAATGGCCATTTAAGCAAATTTCAACTTTGACAATTTTTTAAAATGATTTTCTTTTCTTTTTTTTCATGTTCATTTGGTTATTGGCAAACCTTAGAATATTTTTCAAAACTATATATGCAGTGTCCTCGCAGTCCGTTCGCCAAATCGCCAGTTCAGTTAATCTGATGAATGAACTATTACATTTGGTTAAATTATTTGGACAATTTTTATATGTAAAATAGGTTATTAACTTTAGATTTAAAAAATCCCATGTAAGATAATAAAAACCATATATTTGTCGCTTCGATAATATGCCATGTTTGATTATTTTAAATTTGGCTAAAAACCGTGCAATCCTGCAAACCATTTTTCTTATTTTTGTATTTAAATAATTCTTTGTATTCTCTTATTTGATATTTAATTCTTTATAGTACTTATTCCTTTTTATGTTGTCTAATTATTATTGAAAATATTTAAATAAACAGATTTAATGAAGAAATTGTTCAAATGTAGCAAATGTATGATTTCGATAAAATCGAAGCGCCATGAATAGATTTCGATGACGCTTGCTCTTTCGAGATTTGCTGTTTCAAAACTCGAGCTAAACGGTGACATTTTCGATGACGTTGTGGTAGATTTTTTTGCTCCGCCCACTGAGATCTCCTCGAGTTCTGAAACACGCCTAATTTATCCGGCAGGTCGGCCATGTTAGTCGGATGGCGATTCTTCCGTTTAACACGTTGCTCCAAGTGGTCCCACAAATTTATTTGCCTGAGTCGATTATGTTGACCTTATATAACGCCTTAATCCATTCATGTGTATGTTTTGGAATTCAATTTTAGAACTCTGCCTCAGCTTATAATCTTCAGCTCCAAAAGCGGTTCTTAAAATTTTTTATTAAAACTCCGTGAACCCAATAGTGTTTCTCCCTTTTTTTTCATATATACAGGGTGTAAATTTTAAGTTGACAAAGCAGAATAACTCGAAAAATAAGCTTCACACGAAAAAATGCGTAGAATCCAAAGTTGATTATTTTCGAGGGGGCATCTGCTGGTGCTAAAATTAGCCCACCCCCCGCCCCACCCCCAGGGGCCGGGGGGGGGTGGGCTAATTTTA
>JAHWFO010063270.1:0-18156 GCA_023313115.1 Rhysida immarginata
CACAGCCTCCTTCTCAGATTATAAAGATTATAAAGCACTCAAATAAGCATGACCATAATGTCGAATCCAGCACCAAGCATAGAGATGTCGTCGATGCTAGCGCCTTTCCCTCCTAATCACTTCGAGCTCACTCCAGGTATTCAAACGCTAATTGTTCAAAGGAATAAGATCCGAAGACTATCGCAACGCTATCGTGAACCTGGGCTCAAATTAAGTACAACAGACTAGCGCGAAAAGTCCATGAGGAGATAAAACTCTACGCAATTAAAGATGGAGTGATAACAGAGCGAGAAAAAGCTACAAAAAAACTGAGAGCCCTTACAGTAGAGTGAAGAGATAAATCCACATCCCATACTGGTTTTATTCCGAAGTACCAAGTACATTTCGACTGCTAAGTAGTCTTCATCAAGTGATACTGTATGACAGAGTCATTAGTTTTGGAGTGATTAAGTTAAAAACTTGACGACTCACGACATTTGGCGCATGGTTCGAGCCTTGCGGAACAAGAAGAGTGACAAACTTCAAATATTTTAAACCCCAACAGGTGATTATGTGGTCGGTGCTCTGGACAAAGCACACCTTATTGCGGATTCGCTTGCGGAAAAGTTTGTCATATCTAAGATAAACAATCAACCTATGAAAGATAGTCTTATGAACCGCTATGAAGCGCCGCAACAATTAATGAAGATGTTGGTCTTCGAAGTTGGAGAGATCAGCAGCAATCATTAGGAAGGTGAAGAAGAAGCAGAGACCAAGTGAGCAATAGTGCTCTGAAGAGCTCTTCGAAGAACCTAATTTGTGACATCACCAAGACTATTAATGATTGTTGGAAGTTTTCTTACTTTTCCACCTGCTTGAAAGAAATCTCTCCTCCTAAGTATCTCCAAGCCTGGGCAAAATCTGGCGTTTGCGAACTACAGGGCTTTAAGATTCCTATCGTCTATCTCTAAAGTTCTAAACAAGATAATTTTGACCAAATTTCAAAATCACTCTAGTGCCAAGAAACTAGTGATGCAAGTTTGGAGACTCCTCGAAGATTTGAGCACCCCTCTCAACCAATCTATTTACTGCGGAATTATCTTTCTCGATGTCGGCAACTTTGTCCAAGTTTAGCATGAAGGACTTATCTACAAGATGATCAGAGACGACTTTCCCTCGAATTTGGTCTGTATGGTAAGGAAGAATTCTTACTCACCAACAGGTATTACCAAGCTCAAAATTCACGACGAAATTTCCTCACCACGTGATGCTGAAGTAGATGGGCGATCATATGCAAAAGTAGACGGAGGGAGATTCAACCCTTTCAGAAAGTTGCCCCAGCGACTTTGAAATGACGTACATTTGTAAATTTGTCCAAAAACTCCTGAAGAATTTGCTAGAAAAAATGAAGTGTCATAGTAACGACTTAGTGGAAGCACTCGCTGGAAATGAAATGGAACACACACAAAGTTTCGGAAGTCGAGCCACATTCTGGGTGTTAATTTTCAAGACATAATAATATTTCCTTCCCGGATTACTGGGATATCATTCTTTGCCCTGTTATTGTTCCTTTTTTTTTTGCTTTAACTTTAGTTTGGCAATCGTCAATTTTATTCTTCAACATGCATTTTGTGAACGACCCGTTAGTTTAAAGGTAAACTCCACGGAAAAATTCGACTATATTTTTTGTATCATAACATTAATCCAGGTTAATAAAGTATATATCATTCAAAATTTTTCGATTTATCCTAATATTTTATTAAGAAATATGCCTCGGAAAACTGTAAATTGGCGTAGGGTCTTCCATTCCTTCTCCTAGGAACACGGCGGGACATGACGCGAGAACCTCGGGGAATTTCGTCGCAGAGATTCTAGTTTCGCTTCGAACGATTCTACATATAAGATTTTGCTAACCTGTTTTAAGTCAGAATGCCTTCAATTTCTCTGTTTGGATGTGTAATAGATTGCTGGATAGAAATTTCACGTTTCATAGAATCCTACAATACAAAAAACAGTGTATTAGTTTTTGACAGCGAGAACTGGTATCAACTCCAAACAGCATCGTGTGCTCAGCCATGGATGAAGGAAAACTGCAGGGGGTAAGCACTTGGGGATGCGCGATGCGTTTTTTTTAATGCCGTCTGCGCAATACGTCATCAAAGAGAAACCAGGTGACAGCAGACGACGGGAACCGTGCAAGTTTCATTAACTGAACGGGGAAAATCGGAGGTTCTTTTACATTTCTTCATCAAATTCAACCTTTTTTAATCTTTATTAAACCGTAAATACCTCATTTTAAGCTTAATTTTCCATTAATTAGAATAATTTTTTTTTAAATCGATAGTCATGAGCTGTGAATAGTTTTTCGAGAAATAAATAATTCGTGTAGCAAAAATTATGCGAAAATATCAAAAAATACATCCTCTTGCTCAGTTGCCACTTGTTCAAATCATGCGAGAAAAACAATAAACATAATTTATCATTCAATTTCAAAAGATGCACCTATTAAGAAAGCATAGATAGCGTTCTGTAAAAGAGCTGACAGACTAAATCCAAATTATATCAAAATCTGTTCAGCCCATTTCAAACCTTCAGACTATGATTTGAAAAATGAACTATTAGATCTCCCACAAGTGAAAAGATTGAAGAAGGGAGCAGTACCATCACTGAATCCTGAAATATCATCACATATAAGAGCAAACGCTGCCAATTCCGGAGAAAACCTAACGCATATACCATCAACAGCATCACCTAAACTATCAAATCGACATAAACGTTATGAGATTTAAAACGACCAAAGAAAGAATTGCAAAATTATCACCAGAAATCAGTCAGGAGAATTCAAAATTCCGACGTTGGCGAAGAAAATAGAAATTTCCACTGTTGATCAACAAATTATCCACACATTAATAAACTGGGTTTTTTTTTTTTGGCTTTGTTGGGTATTAACGTCCTTTTCAACTGCCATGGTCATTTCAGGACGGCGTTATATGGGCCGCAAATTTTGCCTCGCAAGGGTTCTTTAACGTGCAGCCGGCAAACAATTACACGGGACCAAAGGCTTTACTTCCCTTCCGAAGGAAGTGCGTGATCTCAGGATTTTCCTCCTGAAAAAATCCTCGTCGTCCTCGGCCAGGGTCGAACCCGCGTCCTCGGTTAATAAATTGTTGTAAATAAATATAATATTCCCAACTTAATTTGAGTGTTTACCATAGCCTGGTGTTCATTAGGCTCTGTTTAATTCTTGTTTTATAAGCAACCAAGCCTAATTTTATTTTTCACTAGCAGAGGCATTCGGCGTTAAATATTTTTTTTCAATTTCACGTAAGTCGTTTATTCTGTTTAATTAATTAAATCGTTTATCTAGTTAATTCTCCTTAAGTCAATAGTTACTTAATATGGGTAATTTAAAAAAGTACAGGGTGAAATAAAAAGAAATTATTTGAAATTTTCCACTAGTGTTTTTGATTTTACGTAATATCTAAAGCGATCGTCAATTACCGGTTTCTGTTTCGTGACGTCTTGCGAAGCGACGCTTGTCCGCGAATGGCGCTCGCCAGCCAAAGTGGCGGTACCTTATTCTATATACCTTGGGAAAACTGGATCGAAAACTCCAATGCGTCGCGCGTGAGTTTTTTTTCAGTGTCGCCACCTAGGTATTTGCATTCGTACTAACACACTAAGCAGACGACACAGCAAATATGAAAACATGACCCACGCCGGGCGGACAGAGATTGCGAGAATAATCGTTGAAATAATCCCAAGCTATAGTTTTTCCGCTTTCCAAAGGACACGGAAAGGTACTTATTATTGTATTACTCGTATATTATTGTATTAGTCGTAAAATAATATTGCATAGTAATATAATTAAGTAGGGACTGGAGTATATGAATATTTAGCTTTTATAGATGCATTACAATTATAATGTTCGCAAAATAGGGATGGGAATTTGAAGAAAGCCTTCATCCTTTAGATTTTAAGGACGAATTTCTGTAAATTATAAAAAATGCTTTGATTATTACAAATCGAGTAATAATTTTTTATGGATGAACAGTTTGATGCATTTTCTAACTAATGCATACTAGCTGACTGTCTTGTAACAAGGAATACGGAGAGTTGATTCAGATAAAATGAGACGACTTTAAACGCCGCATATGACCTTGACGGAATGTGATATGCATGACTCGTCCACTATTCATGGGGATTAGCTTTGTATACACTTGTTGCTGTTATTTGGAACATTTCGTGCTGAAACATGGCTTCCAAAATCACAGCTTTTTGGGAAGGGTATATGTTTGGCCTTTCCGACGCTAACTTCAGTCTTTCGTGCATTGTGGAATTATGGTATCCAAAGCTACTGTGGGTCGAATAATCAAAAAGAACAAATTGCGACCATCTAATGAACGTGGACGAGCAGAGAAGCAGACCAGAAACAAGCCCCAGCCAACACGCCCAGCTCAGAGAATCAGAGAGAAACACGAGAGAATTCGAGAATTCATTTACACCTCGAACGCCTTAGTGAATTCTCGGTGATTCGACCAGTAATCCAATATGGAGAATGTGAGCTCGCTGATCGCTTCTTTTGGGATATTATTTTCTCAAAATCATATGAACTGTCAGTTAAATGAGCAAATGTGGGACACCCACAGTGAGAAAGAGGAAGAAGAAAATACTCTGTTATGTTTTGGAGTGCAAAGAAAATTCTTTCATTGAAAATTCGTTTCAAATGAATAATGAGAAATAAAATAAAATGAAACTAAAAAGGCGGAATAATGAAACACTAATCGTGCGAAACTAAAATGGAAAAAATTAATTTAGCAAAATGAAGATAAATTATGAGCATATCTCATTCATAAAAAAGTTTATATTAATTTATCTAAATAATGTATATATTTTAATAATTTACTTCGTCAGGCATTTTTTAAATGTTTTTAAACAATTTGCAGTATACTATCGCTGTCATTTGCAATTCAATCTGGTTTTAGTTTTCCTCTAAATTTGATTGGTCGTCGCCATCGTAAGTAGTTTTCACTTTTCCCACTAGTTTTTGGCGAGAGAGAAAAGTGGAAAGAAAACGAGGAAAAAGTGAATTCTCGGTGCAATCCCGAACGCCGTGAATTCACTGGTGGTGGCTTCTCGAACGACAAAGTGGAAATAGTGGAAAAAGTGGCTGTTCTCCGAACGCAGCCAATATCACCTAAACTATCAAATCGACATAAACGTTATGAGAAGCGTGAGATTTTAAAACGAGCCAAAGAAAGAATTGCAAAACTATCATCAGAAATCAGTCAGTAGAATTCAAAATTCCGACGTCGAAGAAAATAGAAATTTCCATTGTTGAGAAACAAATTATCCACACATTAATAAATTGTTGTAAATAAATAGAATATCCCCAACTTAATTTGAGTGTTTACCATAGTTAACCAGCGTTAAAAAACTTTTTAAATTTCACTTAAAGTAAGTCGTTTATTCTGTTTAATTAAATCGTTTAGTTAGTTAAGTCCTTAAGTCAATAGTTACTTAATATGGGTAATTTAAAAAGTACAGGGTGAAATAAAAAGAAATTATTTGAAATTTTCCACTAGTGTTTTCGATTTTATGTAATATCTAAAGCGATCGTCAATTACCAGTTTCTGTTTCGTGACGTCATACGAAGCGACGCTTGTCCGCGAATTGCGCTCGCCAGCCAAAGTGGCGGTACCTTATTCTATATACCTTGGGCCTATCTGCTGTGTAGGGATGTGCACACGGCGTCGCGGCAAGCAGAAGATCCCGTTTCAACAGTTTAATGCATAGAGCCAAGAACAGATGAGACCCCTTCATCTCTTCTTGATAGAGCTGTATATCTCAGGAGTTGCAGTAGCATTTAATTCTGCTAACGGTCCTTGTATATCGCTGTCACTGTTATCAAAATCGTTGTCTTGTTTTCATATTCAGTCATTGCGATGCCTTGACAACTGATAGCCTTGACAACCGATAGCGCCTGCGATAGCGTGGAATGTGTGACGTCACGAATTCGAAACTCCTTCGCACCTCTCTGGAATCTGTGACGTAACAGTTGCCGAACCATGGCGTCAGTGTCGATCGAAGGGGGAGGGAAAAAATGAAAGATTTTCCTATTTTTTATTAATTTTGAGTTCGAATTGAAAATTTTTATACATGCTACGTTCTTATTGAGACCTTCATCTTTCATTTTAAGCAAAGTTGTTTTGAGTGTGGAGTTTACCTTTAAGGAAGGATAGTTTGTGGAAGCACCGGTTCCATTCACCCGAACAATGGTACACTCCGCTGTTCGATTGTCGGTTGTTGTCTTGTTTAATTTCCGGCGTTTCATAAGCTGGGTTTTAAACCCGTCGTATGTAAAATGAAATCATCTTTCAAAATATGATGATCCGTTTCTAAGATAAGTTGGACCACTGCCAATTTTTTTGAGCGGCCATATTTCATATAGGCTAGATGATCCTTGAATGTATTAAATGCTACCTATGTAATACTTATTTTTATACAGGAAATTTTAAACGAAGTTATATTTGCTTTGCATTTTGGTTTACAAGATGAGAAAAAAAAGTTATTCCCCAACACGCAAAATGTAAATAACATACGTTAAAGCAATGACGCTACGGAAATCACCCCAATAAAGATATCGCGACATAAAATTCACCATTTTTACATTTTTTTTTTCACTTCATATTTTTTTCCCTCTTTAAAACGCAAGTAACACAAACTATTGTCTTATTTTTTTATTGTCCCCAGAAGCAATTCCATTATGATACCAAAGTGGATCGATGAAAACTTAAATCGAAAACCATCCAATGTGTCTTTTCAGATATGTCAGATCCTTAAGTGCTTTTTACTTTCGAGTTTCCGTCCGAGTGCTTTTCGAAAAAGAAAAAAAACTAATTCAAATGAATAAAATAAAAAATTAAAATAATTAAAAAAGAAAAAAATAGAAAGACGAGGTCCTTCATCCTGAAACAAATTTTCAATTAATTTTTAATACGCATATATGATTATTAAATTTATATAATAAAAAACAAAGGTAATTGGAAAAGGAAACTGCATCATTAAGTAACATTCGTCCTTTGTTTTGTTTATATTTCTCTTTCATAGAGTACCATTGCTCCACCACAGGATTACCCAGTACGGATCTAGCTGACAGCTTTCATCGATGTCGCTTTTATCAACCCATTTTCGCCTTCTACTCATTTAACATTCATAAGGTCTATTACCTACTCCCCTCCTTGATTTATTCGCGCTTTTTCAGAATGATGATGATGAGGATGGCGACGATTAAGAAGTAGGGCCCAGATGTTCGTGACGTTCTAATAAATGAATGTAATAAAAAAAATCCGAAATTTTTAATAAGTAAGCAATTTAAGAAAAACGTAGCTAGTAAAGCATTTTTATGATATTAATAAAAAATGTGAATAAAAAACTAATTTACATTTTTATTACCGAATTTTAATATTTCTTTCAGAAAACGTTTTCTTAAATCAAGTTATAAAGAGTGGTGTATATTTTTAAATAAAGTCGAACTTATCAAGACATTTTGATTTTTTAATAAACTGATAAGTTAATGCTGCCATTAAATTTAAAAAAAAAAAAAAGTTTCCATAACATAATTTGCGCTACTATCATCTGAAAGCGCAAAGCTCTTATGATGCTTGAGAAAAGTATATACCAACTTCCAATCTTCTGCTCATGAATTGGTAAGATGGGGAACAAAATCCCTGTCTATCGATTTCTGCCTCGTGGAGTAGATCACGAAATATGCTAGCAATAGCAGTATTAATTTTTGTTCTCCGTCTTCAAACGCAGGCGGCATTTGCTGAAGCAGATCAATGACCCTCTTCATCTTGGAATTTTTAAGAACGTACTCATTTGTTCTGTAAATGCGAATATTCGTAGAGAACATCAGTTCGCCGAATGTAATCACCAAATGGAAAATCAAACAGTGACGCGATGGATTTCTAAATACCACGATTGAAAATTATACAGAACAAGCAAATAGTTTTCCATTCAAAATTTACATTTAATCTCAGCCAATAATTGCATATATGTTGATTCTGTCAACAAATTTAAGTGGGATTAAACTAATTTAGTAGAAAACACCTGGGATTTTACCAAGAACCCCCTGAGTAGTCTCATCAGGTTAGTTAACAGTTTTGAAAACACTGAGTGGTCGCTTTAATGAGTACATCGTAGTCACCAGTGTTCGGAATGGTTGTAAAGACACCAGTTTGAGTCAAAAGTTCGTTCGTATTTTAGCAGCTTATACAGGGTGTATCTGAAACCCTGTCACAAACTTTTAGGGGAGGTAGTATGGATGATTCTAAGCAAAAAAGTTCATATGAACATGGGTCGGAATTTGAACGATAAGTGAGATATGAACAGAAATAAAAATGCCGCCACTAAGATCACCAAGTTAATAACTCTAGGATGATGAAATTTGGGAAAATAATAGGGTACATAAAATTGTGTATACTGTTAAAATTTGAACGAATTCCAGAGTAGTTTCAGAGTTACGCACTCAACATCGTAACACGTGTTCACATGTGATTACTAACTACCACGTGTTGCGATATTGACTACGTAACTCGGAAACTACTCGTTGGAATTCGTTCAAATTTTAACAGTATACACAATTTTATGTACCCTACTATTTCTCCAATTTCATCATCCTAGATGTTGTAGAAAGCGAGTTATTAACTTGTTGATCTTAGTGGCGCCATTTTTATTTCTGTTCATATCTCACTTATCGTTCAAATTCCGACCCATGTTCATATGAACTTTTTTGCTTAGAATCATCCATACTACCTCCCCTAAAAGTTTGTGACAGGGTTTCAGATACACTCTGTATTTGGCAACTTGTATCTCAAGTTTTACATTATTCATTTCCTGTTCTATTTGTACAAGATTATCTAAAGTAGGTTTTCCCAACTCAGAGGGCTGTGGAGGACGTTCTACTGGCGCCAATGGATTGGAACTCGAACACAATGCAGATGATGCCTCGCCATTTACTGTATTTAATAAACAAAAGGTCGCCGATAGATGGCGCTGTAACAAGATTGCAATCACGTGTGCACAACGAGCTAGAAGAGTAAAAGGGAGGACCAGCTCTGTATTTTTACTCTTCTAGCTCGTTGCGTGTGCATTAACTGACAAGGGAGGACCAGGAGCGAGTTTTTGGACATGAGATCGCGGTTTAATAAGCATCGCTCATACGTCAAAATTGCGTAATATCAAAGCCTTCCAATGGTAATTGCTCTATCTTACGCAATTTTGACGTATGAGCGATGCTTTCTAAACCGCAATCTCAAGTCCAAAAACTCGACTCAGGTCTGTTAAGCTTGGATTTAACTGAAATTTAAATATGTTGTTACGCACCTCTCCCACTGCTATATGGCATAGTAACTCATGCTAATGGGCATTAGTTTACGAAATATAGTCATTTAAAGTTAGTTATGTAGATTATTGATGTATATTTACAAATTCAAGTAGTCAACGTGGTCATGTGGGTAACTCGATAGAATTCCAATGCTAAAGATCCCGGATTTAAATCCTACTGTTTTCTCAATTTCATTTAATTTAATTTTTTTAAACATGTTTTTGAACAAATTATATATGAAACTAATTTTAATTATTAAAAGCATATTTTTATAATTTTTTGCATATTATATTTCATTTGAGGAAGGTAACAAATTATTTATTTTTAATAAGTTATTACATTATTATACAGGGTGGATACAAAAACGAGCTCCCCCCCCCTTTTTTTATTTTCGTAACCGAAGCAGATATGTCAATTTTGATGAATCCAATGAATAGGAAGTTGTGGGTGACGTATGCTATGGTGCACTTTTCAGGGCCTATCCTATCTTAAAAACCGTAACAGATACACGAAAAATTCCAGTTGAAGACTTGTTCAGCATAGAATTCCGAACAAAAAAAAAATTCCAAAATCCGATGAACGGGTCACCAACAATCACAATTTCAGAAACAGTGTAGCTTGCCATCCTGAAATTGTTGTCTTGTGTATGCTGACACATGCTTTTTATTTGCTTTTCCTCATGAAAGTGAATGTTATTATGGTAATTTTTGGTAATTTCTTGATTTGCATGTTGAACATTCAAATGCCTTTATGAAGTGCATTAATATATTCAACATGTGATTGTTGGTGATCCGTTCATAGGATTTTGGAATTTTTTTTTGTTTTTTTCGCAATTCCATGCTGAACAAGTCTTCAATTGGAACGTTTCGTGTATCTGTTACGGTTTTTAAGATAGGATTTGAATGTTTCCTAATTTACATATTTGGGATGACGAAAAGTGCACCATTGCACCAATAATGTTCAATCACCAGTATGGAAATTAAGTAATGGTCTTCCACAGGGCTCTTCTTTATCACCGGTCTTGTTTAATGTCTTTATAGACGATTTTAGTAACAATATTTCCTATAAATCTATATTGTATGCAGATGATGTTGCGATAATAATATCTGATTACTCGTTAAGTATTGCATTAATAAAGATAAATTCAACTTTACAACTCGGTCCGCAATAAATGGGATGAAAATTAATACTGAAAAATCAAATTGGGTTCAATTTATTCAGAGAAATAAAATTGGATCACTCGATGATCAAGTTGTAGTTTATCAAGACGTCCCACTTGAAAAAGTTAATGTTTTCAAGTATCTTGGCCTTTGGCTATCTGCTGACCTTAGTTGGAACAAACATATTACAGAATTAGCTAAAAAATTGTGACAAAGGATGGGTTTGAGTTTCGCTTCAGTTTCTTTTCTAGAAATATTTTGATAACGTTATATTTTGCTTTATTGCATTCATTGCTATGTTTTGGCATTTTATTCTGGGGTAGAGGTAATATTACTGATATTAACCTTTTAATTCGTTTACAACGGAAAGTAATTAGAATAATTTTTCAAAATAATTCAAAATTAGATCAATTAAATGAACAGATGAAAACTCATAAGCTTCTTCCAATTCATTTAATATTTGTAAAACAAGTTGCTCTTTATTTGTTTAAATCAAAGAATAAGTTAATAATATCAGACTGTTATTATAATTATTTGCAATTTTCTTCATCTTACCCCACAAGGAACACAGGATTACCAACTATACCGTTAATAGTTCGCAAATATGCCAGATCACAATTGTTGTATACTGGTCCTAAAATTTGGACTCGTCTTCCTCCAGAAATCTGCTGCTTGTATCAATTTAAAGCAAGGTTGTCACCTGGCTATTTGCATTGCCCCCTGGTGTTATCCTTTATAATTAAACTCTACTTTTATCTTCTTTTTGTTAATTTTTGTTTACTTTTCTTTTTTGTGTTTGTTGGAGGGGAGGCTACCAGACAGGTTCGCCTTTATGCCACCCCTCCTCCTTCTGTTGATTGTTCTTAATTTATGATGATCCCCTCGTCCCGAATTTGCCTTGTGGCTTGGTTCGAGGAACCTAAAATTATTTAATTTTTAAAAAAAAAAAAAAACCATAGCGTGATTCCATGCATCAATAGAAGCAAAAAGTTCCTTATCGAATATGTCGAAAACTCAAAATTTAAATTGCGTCGTTACGTCATTTATGATATTGCCGCACGAGTAGTTCATTAAATCTAAAGGGTGGAGGAACTTTTAACGAATTAATTAAAACAAACGAAGAAATTCAAACAATGAAACATACGTTTCACTGACAAAAATTCTCGTGTGCTCAGTTCGTGGACGTATGTTTCATTGTTTGAATTACTTCGCTCGTTTTAATTAATACGTTGAAAATTCCTCGACTCTTTACATTTAATGAACTACTCGTGCGGAAAGTTCTAAACTGTGCCGTTGTTACCCGCATAATTTGTAGTGAGTAAAAATACATAACAATCACCAACAAAAATCCATAACAATCATCAAAATCCATAACAATCCATTTCGGTTCAGCCTACATTACTCATTCAGTCTACTCCACCTATCAAAAACTGCCCCACTTGTTCAGATTAAATGACGTTTCCGCTAGGTTTTAAGCAAACTTCGCGGCACGTTTAGACCCTTACAATTTGAGTTTTGAACATTCTGTAAAAGGAACTTTAAGTTTTTTTTATCATGCAAAGGATCACGCTAGGTACTTATTGTCCTTCCATTTAGAAACACATTTGTTCAAAAACATGTTAAAAAAATTAAAGTGGGAAAGGAGCGGATTTAAAACCATTGGAATCTGTCGACTTACCCACATGACCACGTTGACTACTTAAATGCCACACTCTCTGAATTTGTAAATATACATCAATAGCCTACATAACTAACTTTAAATGATTATATCTCGTAAACTAATGCCCATTAGCATGAGTTACTATGACATAATAGTGGGAGGGGTGTGTAACAACATATTTAAATCCAAGCTTAACAGCCCTGGTCCTCCCCTTGTGAGACTAGCGACGACATATGCAAATGACGAGTCAGATAAAAGGAGGGAGACATGCTCTGATCTCAGAACTTCAACAATGACATTGCATCCAGGGACCATATTCATATCTCCCCACATTGTTCAACGGGTGGGTGTTACGGCAAACGTTCACTGACGCACGGATGCTCAGTCGCTTGGCCTCTTCGCTCATCTGATCTTACCCAATGTGACTTCTTAAAGGATTGGATATACCGCGAAAAAAACCGTAACCCTGCAAACAATGAAAGAGAGCATTCGTCGGCATGTTCTAGGGATTAATGCGGATTTTTCCTTCAGCTGTGGAAAACATTCTGGAAACATAAGGTGGACAAACCGAAAAATGAGGATGGACATCAAACAACAAGACAGAGAAACCACTAATCCACATAACGAATTTATTCTGATGAATACGTATTTCGGCAGCCAAGCTGCCTTCTTCAGCATCCAAGGGAAGCTATGATCAGAGAGAGACGAGCTTGGCTGCCGAAATACGTATCCATCAGAATAAATTCGTTATGTGGATTAGTGGTTTCTCTGTCTTCTGTTGTTTTATAAGGTGGACATTTTGAAAATAGATAGAACGATTTGCCGGAGTGCAGCGCCACCTATCGGCGCGTTTTGTACCAATTTTTATTTACTTAATAAATGGCGAGCGTATCATTTGCGCTAATAGAACGCCCTCCACAGCCCTCTAGTTGAAGTTTTCATAACCCTGTACTTACTCAGAATAGAATTTTTCTCCTTTTCATTTTCATATATCATTTGCATTAATTTCGTTCAACTTTTTTATGTTTTGTTTCATAGTAAAGACGTCTGGCGAAAAAACACGCAATTCAGGAATTTTTGCGTTAACTTAGGAAAATAGAATTGAGTGCATGGGCAGCGGCGAAAGAAAACAACGATGTGGAAAGCTACACAAAAAATGTTCAAGAAAAGTGAACCAGGCTCGAAGGCAAACCAGGATTCTTACGGCCATCTGTTGTCGAAGAAGAAGCCTTGCGTGAACAGCAACAAAGCACCTCTACCCGCAAAATATCGAGAGAACTTGACCCTTCCCAAAGCACCATCAAGCGACACCCACCAACTAGAGCTTGCAAACAGGCACAGCCGAGAAGCTCCCAGGCGCAACGATAAATGGATCGTTACAAACAACTGTTGGCCGCCTAGATATCTGTTTCTGGCGCCGGGTTTAACTGTAGATGAAAATATTGATCTATTTCAGAAATTCAGGCAAGGTAAATCAGTGACTCCATCCTAAACAGAATTCAGAGCCGGTCCTCAAATGCGGGAGGTTCGAACCAAGACCGTGCAATATTTTAGGTGGAATTTCGAGTGAAGGCAATAGCCCAGTGCAGATGATTTTACGGGCACAAATTTCTTTTTGCGTCGAAAGATGTACGAGTTCATAGCCGATAAAGTACTATGTCCGGTGCATTCCGTTCCGAAATTATCATCTGCAGTCCGCTATTGTATTGGTCGATTACTTCATAAATTGTTGTGAAGGATAAAAGCTGTAAGCAAGGCAACTTGACTAATCAAAATACCCTATATGTTTAATACGTAGTATACATGTTGCTTTTCTTGAGAAAAAAAAACAAAACAAGAAATATATATACTCCACCTTTTACTGAGATAACAGCTGCCACTCTGTCAGAAATGTTGTAATTGGAAGTGCATGTCTTCTTCCAAATGAGTGGCCGGTGGTCCAGGTCGCAGCAGACGTTCCAAATCATCCCACAAATGTTCTATGGTAGCGAAATCGGGAATCTGAACATGGGCAGCATGAATTGGTAAAACAGAGAAATAAGCTTCCGTATTTATAGTCCCCTTCACGGGAATTAGGGGCACCATGAGAAACAATCCCAAATAAATATACGCCCACCTCAAAGCTTACTTTATTATACAATGCACTTGGGTAAGTACCGTTCATTCGGCATTCTCCTTACTGTACATGCTTCCACTACATAATGATACCTTTACATTACGATGCTCGAGATTTCCAACTAACCTGAATGCCCAAAGGAGTCATGCTGACTCCTCCCTTAAGAATTGATGTAGACAATTTTTCTTTCCTTTTAACATGTTTTCCTTAGCTCTGAGGTAAAGTTTGGCAGAAACACCCTTCTGCTGATTTTGTCTCTAGTTATTTCTTTGTAGAGCGCTATGCTTTTATTGCTGCCATATCCAGTGTATTTTTTTTGTACATGGTGAACAGCCATCTTCTTGTACATGTCCGGACGGTATATTTTTTAGCCATTTGGTCAACCGCATACTTTGTTTCGTTGTAGCATTGCACTGTGTCTGATGTTTTTTTGGCGTTATCTTCAATTTTTACCTCAGAATGCATAGTGCTTAGAACAACAATATTTTTCTTCCGTTTTCCTTAATAAACAGTCAGGATTATTCCATCATGCTTGTAAACTTTTGTGCAACGTAATTCTTCCTTCATTTGTTTTATAGGAACGGGAATTTCTCTTCGAATTTTATTCACTGTTCCCAGAAGGCTTGTACTTTTTTCTCTTAACTGTTTTGCCAGTTTCACAGAGGTAAAAAAATTATCAGTAGTGACATTTCTTCCTTTGCCTAAGTAGGGTTGCACCAAACGCATAACCACATGGTCAGACACGAGTTCATCATCGGAACGGGTTTCGTCTTTTCCTACATAAGGAAATGCATTTACAACGTACTTGTGGTCTTTGTCAACAGCAAGCCAGTATTTCTGACCATACTTGTCAGGCTTCGATGTCATAGATTGGATGAATGGACATTTGGCTTTACTTGGGAACAACTGTTCATCTACTGTAATAAATGCACCTGGTCTGTAGCATGTTATGCAGTTTTCAATGAATCTGTTCCATACAACAGAAAACACAGCAAATCGGTCAGTATTCAATCTTTGAGAACGAGTAGACCTTTCACCGAATCGCAAATATCGTTAAATCTCATAGAAGCGATTTCTTGACATTGCTTTCTTACACAAAGGAAGACCCCAAAGATGTCCATAGGGCATGGGCAGGCTTTTTAGCTCCAGCAACACCACGAGAATACATGAAAGCGATAAAAGCTTCAAGCTCTGCGATAGTAAAAGTAAATGTATTGCTCTTTGTTTTGCCGATGTGCTTCTGCTACAATCCACTTGATAAGGTGATCAAGGATAAACTTGTCAATGAATAAGCGCCACGCACTAGCTGGATTTCCATTAACAACAGCTCTTTTCGCATACGCAGTAGGTCCATATGTCTCCTTCAAAATGTTCTGTTTTGTGTGCCTACCAGAAGTACAATCAGCAGTTTTCATCAGCTCCCACATGATTCCATCAGGTGCAACCAAATTTTCTTCAGCTTCACTCTGTTCTATGTCGAATATATTGCCATCTGCTGTATCACCATGAGGAACTACTACAACTTGACTGCTGTCTTGAAACGCCACTACGTTGTCCTCTGGACCTCCAAGATCGGCCGACTGTAGGAAAGCATCGATAGCTCGGATTTTGGGGCGCTAAAACATAATTTCGTAGTCATATTTTTGTTTCGAAGTTAAATTCAAAAGTCTGTAAATGACAGAAAAAAAGTCAATTTAGCCTACCTTCGTCCTGTCCCAGTGGTTCACAATCACTTGAAGAATCAGAGCTTTCGGAAAATTCAAACTCCGAAGTATCATCATCTGTTTTACCTTCACTGTTCTCACATTCTGATTGATTTGAGGGAATATCTCGCAGCATAGACAACAGTGTTTCATCACTTTTCGGGGCAATTTCAAGCTGGATTTTCAATCCACTCGTTTAGAAATTATAGGAGTGAAAGCAGCAATGCCAGCTATCAAATAGTGAAACTAAAACTTCTCAAAAAAAGTGTTCTTTTTTTTTTTCTTTCTTCAAAAAGTGAAAGTGAAACTTATTGAAAATTAAATTGAAATGAGGTTCTCAAGAATTTCAGAACTCGTAGAATAATTCAAAATAGAAGCTAACAACCTTATCATTAGATTTGACAGCAGACTTAGAACTTAACCTAAGCATTTCTCATAAAGGAGTCACATTGACTCCTCGGACATGCAAAGTAAATCGTGAAATATTTCCGCATAAAAAAATTTCCCCAAAACAAAATTTTCTCCACATATTAAAGCCCTAAAATAAGTAAAAGTCACGAGAGGAATTTCTTCTGAATGTTACAGAAACAAATTTATTGCGAGTTAAAGTGTGAAAATGAGTCATCGGGCATCGCAGTGTTATAACGGTGTTATCTTTAACGGTAGACACGAAATTTTGTAAGAATAAGAATCTAAAGAATTTTCTTATTAAGAGAAGAATAAGAATCTAAACATTGTTACAAGCTCTCGTCCTAAACGGTCAACAGTTGAAAATCCATGCAATTCCGAGCAACATCAGAAGGTTCAATTTTGTAATACGGTTTCCATCAAAGATGATTTAATAACTAGAATAAAAGCGCTTCTTTAAATTTGGGGTGTAAGGTTTCCCTATTAAGGCTCCTCAGAGAAGCCTGAGTTCTGTTCTGGCTCGCTAAGGAAACCTCGAATGCAATCGATAGCCGGGAAGAACCTCTTCCTTCCCAGTCCTTAACTCTAAGAAGGAAGCCGGTTCCGCCAACTACATGAAAATTAACTCAACTTGATATTTTTATTAAAATCATAACTTTCATCAATTTTACTGTTCTCAGCGAAATATTGTCTTTCTGAAACTTTAAAGGGAAAAAATGCACTGATTTTCCACTTTCTCTCAAAATTATGGGAGATGAACTAAATTTGGAATTTTTAATTACAAATATCAGATACAAGTTTATCTTTGAAATGCAAACCAGAGTCGTGTGCATGGCAGAAGAAGGCATATTTTTGTTGATATTTGTTTTCCTAAAACATCGATTACACTTGCGAGGCCTTATCAAATGACACTCAATCGTGTCGCGTCACGAAGTTTGCACCTCTCAGCCTACAGTCCTGATTTGGCACCATGCGATTTTAATTTCTTCCGACCCCTAAGAACAGTCTAGAAGGACAACTTCTTCCACTTCTGCTTTGATATAGCTTTCCGTTCGTCTTAATAAAGCAACTCGAGCGGGTTTCAATTATCCAGGCCTACAATAATACTATAATTATTCTGCTCGTTAATGATTTTAAAAAGGAATTTGTCAATTCCCAAGGACTAATTAGCTGCACAAACATTTTTAAATTTAATTATCCCATGAGGTTTAAAAATGCAATTTTCGAACTAATTTCGAAAACCTAATCAGATTAAATTAAGTCATCTATTAATAAAGTAATAACAAATCAATAAAATAAAAATGCATCGACATGAGCGTTTATGTCGTTAAAATATAGGAAAATCCAATATTCACTTAACTTTTTATGTTACTTTCCTGAAAAAAATTTAAATAAACCTGATTTTTCAATTGAAAAATGGAAGGAAAAATTCTGCGACCCGGATTCGAACCAGGAACCTCGACTATCATGGCCGATGCCTCTACCAATTGGGCTATCGCAGACACCACGGACAGCCAAGCTGTCTCAAGGTGTCTTAAAGACAACCAAGTTGTCACGGTTGAAAGTCCAATGGGAGACGGAAACCTGGCCCGCAGATCGAGAATTTCTCCACTCCAAACCATCAGAAAGTTGATGAACTCACAAATAAATAATAATTATTATTAACTGGAGATGCGTCTCCAAGCATAGATAATGATTTTTCAATTGATTTTTTTTTTTTTTCAAGCCAGGTTCCCGTCTCC